>PVIR01003376.1:0-89536 GCA_004026965.1 Petromus typicus | reverse complement strand
AAGCGCAGTCGGGTCATTGTGTGGGGCGTGCAATGCACCCTGCACCCAGGTCACTGTGTGGGGCGTGCACTGCACCCTGCACCCAGGTCACTGTGTGGGGCGTGCACTGCACCCTGCACCCAGGTCACTGTGTGGGGCGTGCACTGCACCCTGCACCCAGGTCACTGTGTGGGGCGTGCACTGCACCCTGCACCCAGGTCACTGTGTGGGGCGTGCACTGCACCCTGCACCCAGGTCACTGTGTGGGGCTTGCACTGCACCCTGCACCCTCCTCCTGACAGGCTGAACTTTCTGCAGTGAACAGAGATGGGAGTGAGCGTCAGCACTCAGGAGGCTGCCGGAACTGACGGGAGAGGACCTGGCAGGCTGGTCCTCTCTGACTCCACACCAGTTCCTCTTGCTGCAGAAGACAGTGAAAGCTTCCTTTTGAGCTGAGGAACCTGTCAGGCCGCCCGGAACACAGCTGGGCATCTGTCCCTCAATAAGCAACAGCCCTGTAAAAGGTGAATTTCAGCCACCTGATATCAAAATGGCACTGGCTATGTGTTCCTTCCCTTTCCCTCCCTCCTGCCTGTCCATGCTGACCTCTCCCTGGCTGAAATAGATGGTCCGTACCCCTGAACAGAGGGGGGCCCCCGGCCCTGCAGAGACTGCAGCTGAGGGAGCCGGACTCAGGAGCCCGGACACAGCCATTGTCAGGATCAGCGGCCTCCACTCCAGGGTCTGATGCTCTGAGGTCAGAGGTGAGGAGTCTCCCATTCCAGCCATTGGAGGGGGTGTCCACTTCTGTCCATCCGAGTCCAGTCCTGCAAAAAGGCAGCACAAACCTTTCTGGTTTCTCATTCTCTTCTCCCCTGTCTCGGGAACACGTGCACATGTGAGCACACACACGTGTGAGCACACATGCACACAAGTACACGCCTGCACACAGAGCGTGAGGAATAAAGGAGGGTGAGAAATGGGGCCCCACCTTGTAGAATATTAATTGTCCAAGCTGTGTCGCCTACTTGGAACGGGAGGGAAAGCCCGCGTCACGTTGCTGTCCTCAGTCTCTGGCTTCCCACTGAACGTGGAGCTGCGGCCCCTGCCTCCCTCTCGCTCTAAGAATCCCGCGTCCTGCTGACCCGCAGCGGGTCCCTGTCTACTGTTCAGAAACACGGAGACGTTTTATGGCTTCTGTTTCTGTTTTCTCCCATGAACTGGCAGATGCTTTGGCAGATGAGGTGAGCACGAAATCAGGATGCAGATGTGCTGATGCTATAGAGACTGGTGTGTGCATGTGCGTGTGCGTGTGCGTGTGCGTGTGTGTGTGTGTTCAGACATACTGTTTAAAGTACCCAGATGGGGCTGGACTCCATGTTACTAATGTGTGGTGACCAGTCCATAGTCTGTCCAGAAATTGGCCACAAGCTCCTGGAGGAAGACTCTGAGGGCCCTTTCTAGGGGGAGGTCAACAAGCCCCTGGGGCTCTAGGGTTTAAAGATGGGCCCAGGGAGGATGAGGATGGTGGGACGAGCTTGGCCATAGCGCTCAGCCCCTCCCCCAGCAGCCAGCCAAGCCCCACACACTTCCCAGTGCACAGCCAAAGGCACATGTGGCTGTGCCCACTGCCCACGGCACTGATCCCCACCTCTAGGTGGCAGGAGGGCCGGAGGAAGGGAACGCACTGGTCACAACATGCCATGCCCACCAGGTCATTAGCACAGTGAAGCAAACCTCAAACAGCGTTCAAAGCCTGGATAATTTCCTGAGGGCTCTAAGAATTAATGATGGCCTTGGAGACGGACTTGATGCATGGTGATTCAAGTGCATGACTGCTTTGAATTCCTACACCAGCTCAAAGCCCCAGGTAGATCAGGTGCCCAGTTCCCATCAGACAAAGTAAAAAACTGAAGTGTGATAGTTGGGAGTGGGCGTCACCAAGAGAAAGAGTCCCACCTGTCCTCATGTAATGCTTTAGACACAGGGTAACAGGTCAGAATTTGAGCAATCAACATTCGTCTGGAAAAGGTAACAAAAAATGTAGATTTTAAAACAAAGACAAAGTCATAGAATCTGTCGTGTTGATTGGTTTTGGAGGTGGGGCCACGGCATTGAGTGACACTTGTGTGACATTATATGCAGCATGAATTAAATGCAAAGAAGAAACTTCTCTTCAGATCTTGAAAAGACTAACAGAAATCTTGAAAGTCTGGAACCACATACTAGGTTTAACTATTCCAAATACAAAATAAAAGCTAAAATCAACTCTGGAAGAGTTGACAAAAATAAACTTCTGCTTCTCTGTTGGCCTATAGGTGATGCCATGCTTGCTGCCACCCGTGCAGTCCTGAGAGCCTCTAACGTCCTCCAGCAGCTGCGCTGGCACCGGGGATACCGGCAACACGCGCGTCTCCGAAAGGTGCTTTTGACTCTACACACACACACACACACACACACACACACACACACACACACACTCTGTATATAGTAAAAGTCATCTATGTGATTACACACCTAAGAGATTGAGGAGACAGCTACAGCAGAATTCAAACTCTTAGTAGTATTGGCTCACTACTGCTGTCATCACAGGAACACAAGCATTTTTAAATACTCAGGCTCTTAAATAAATGTCTTGGCTTCATTTTGGCAGTTAATCTGGCCACTTCCTCCCTGTGTTTTCCAGTTGGTGCCGCTGTAGACTGGAAGGGAAGAGGCAGGAGGAGCAGGAGTCACTGGTCCATCGGCTCCCCTGTGTGCAATGTGTGGGGCGGGAGGGAGACCAGCTGGGGGCCAAGGCGGGCCTCTCTGAAGGAGCCTGTTTGGTGCCCTCCCCCCCAGGGTCTTCAGGGGCCGAGAAGGGATGATGGCGTCGCTAAAAGAGCAGTGTTCCGGGCACAGCTCTGGTCGGATGTACTGTAAGACAAGAGAAAGCACCCCCTGCAGACTTCTCTTCCTAATCCTCTTCCTCCCTGTCCTCCTCTTCCTCCTCTTTATCCCTCGCTCCTTTTTCCTCTTCTATCTGTTATAATCTATGTTATTGTCAAATAGTAACAGCTTTCAACAACTAAAGCGAGTATGTAAATGCAGTCGCTTCTAAAGCCACTGCTCCAGAGCCACTTGCCGGGAAGCAGGGCCACTGCAAGGCCAGAAGTTCGTCTGGTTCTCCTGTGTAGCTGGGGAACCGTCCCACCGAACGTGAAGGATGGTCGAGGCCCATGAGGCTTATAGCTCGCCTCTGCGTTACTGGTTTCTTTCAAGCCAAGGAAGGTGGTGTGAAAGAAGAATCCCCCTCCACAGCTCAGGGTTGTTCCTGAAGCCCAGAAGCTGAGGAAGGGTCTGCGGCGTGTGATGCCCCGTGCTGGGACCCCAGCTGCCAGGATCTGCAGCAGGCCCAGTGCCCAGCTCCTGGTGCGATACCTTCTCCAGGAAGCTCCAAGGCTGGACACACAACCACCCAATAGGGCACCTGTGACAGCCTGGGACTCCAGGAAAAGTCAGTGGCCCCAGACGAGGTGAAGAAGAGGGCTTTCCTGGAGCGGAGCAGGAAAATCACCTGACTCACAAGAGGAGATACATTCGAGCTTATCCTGGACTTTTACAATGACAGGTTTTGATCAGCATCTAAAGCCACTGTGGCCAGGACTCGGCCCCCAGTGTCTGGTCACAGACACAAGCAGACCCAGGGGGCCAAGATATGTGCAGAGACAGGACTGCTTGTTAAAGTTGTTCTCTTGAAAACTAGGTTCTTGTCTATCTTATTTTCTTTTTGATGTTTTAAGAAACAGTACAACCCTGATAAAACACGGAAACTGTATTTCTTTTTAGTAGAATTGATCTTTAAAATCCATAAAGAAACGGCTGTCCATCTGGGTTCTAATAAGATCTTGTGCTCATTGGCCTTTGTTGTAAAAAGAGCTTGGATTGACGTGGAAGCCAAATGTGACCTCAGCTAAATCTGGTCAAGTGATGTGTTAAATTAGAGAGAAGTGGACGAACATCTAGACACGCGCATGGGTGGATGGAGACCTTGAAGGTAAGAGCAGAAATAATCACCTGACTCTGGAACAGGGATTTCCCCAGCTTTTAGACCAAAGTGAGTTCGGCCACGTAACCAAGGACTTAAAGTCCAAACACAAAGGACCCACGGAGCCGTGCTCCCCCTGGGTTGGAAGGTGCTCAGGGCCGTGGGCTACTCATGCTTTGCAAACTTGGATGAAGAGAAGGAGCCGGACTCTGAAATCAGTGAGTGCCATCTGCCACCTTCACAGACAATGTCAGAATCCAAGGGAACCGGGTTAATTCCGTTCTTTTATTTGGATCAGTCAGAAATACACAGTGTATTGCTGTTGAGGAGGCTTAATTTCAGGGTCTGTAGTTCAGAATAATGGGGAGAACAGGGATGCATCTCCCACACTGTGTTGAACAAAGGCAAGAGGTAGATTCGTTCGCAGCTCCGTGCTGAGCGCCGAGAGTGGCTTTGGACCACCGGGGCTCGCCTGCCTGCACAGAGGGCACCTGGGGAGAATGAGTCGGGTGTCTGCTGGTGGAAGGGAGCTCTGGACACGGCGGGAAGTCCCTGAGGCCAGAGTCAGGACCTACTGACCCATAGCAGGATGGATTTGCATTCAATCCTTGATTCTTGGTGCTCTTTTAAGAAAGATGGGCACTGGCCACTGGCACCTTTCTGGATATGTTGACTATTAAGTTAGATCATAAAGAAATCTCACCATATATTTGGCTGGCCCCTGGCTTCTTTCCTTGTCCATGTCTTGTCCAGTCTGCCTTTCTATAGCTCTGCTCTGAATACTCTTTTCAGTGATTTGATACCATTTTCTGTCATTCCATGCCTGGAGTTTTATTCGAAGGAACCTGAGGCTTACTGTGAGTCGCTGGAGAGACCAATAAACTGCTTGGCAGGTGGGTCAGTGCTGTGGTGAGCTAATGTCTCAAAAGTCTTTCAAGAGGGTGAAAATAATTCCCAAGAATATTCATGGTGGTTAAAACAGAAATCAGCAATAATTGGCCCTATAGAAATTCTATCTGGCCCTCTGATTATACAATTTGATTACAAATTCTGACATTTCAATTATAAACAGGACTTGGCATTATTAAAGTTGGATTTTTCTTAAACACCTACAGTTTCCTCCTTTTTTCATTCCTTGGCAATAAAATTTAGGTAACGAGAATGCTCTTGTAAAAAAGGACTGGCTGGAACTATTGGATAGTAAAAATTTTTTAGACTCATTACATAAATGAAATGTATTTTGCTTTAGCATTTATTGAAGGTTTTTTTTTGGAGGTACAACAGTCTCTTTAGGCAAACAAAACAAATAAGGAACAAATTTTCTGTCTACAAAGTATGGCTAAAGCCATTAAGACAAAGGGCCTGGTGCTGCGCAAAGCCCATCGCTTGGGGGCTGCCCTGTGACATGGAGGAGGCTGGGCCTCGTCCCGTACCTGCCTGTGCTCCAGGCAGCGGGCGGTGAGCAGTGGGACCCCATCTTCCAGCCACTGGATGGGAAGTTGCTTTGGTGACCCTCTGAGTGTCAGCTGAGCCATTCTTGCAAAGGGGCAGATGTGTCTCATGAATGAGAAACCTCCCAGTGTCGGCGTCTTCAGAGCACAGACCAGGGATGAGTGTGTGTAGCTGACCCAGCTGCTCAGTCCACTATACAAGGACCTGTGCCCTGGGTCCGGCAGAGGGAAGGACAGACTTGCTATCCTTTCTGCCAAAGTGCTCTGTCCCAAGACCTGATCGCCTTGGTCTTAGAGACCCTCAGATCTTCAAGGGCAGCTGTTTCTTCCCCAGAGATGCACCGCCCAGCATTGGTCCCGGACAGAGCCCTGCTCAGTGGCCAGTCCTGGACAAGGCCTCCCTCTCGGCCACCATGGCAGTGGCTGGAGGTGCATGGGTGCAGAGCCCTCTCCATCCTTTAGTGAACTGGTCCTGGATTTGAGGACACACTGGTTTCTGATGCTACAGTGGAGGCCTTCTCTGTGAGAAGACTTTGACCCAGTGTGGTCACGAGGGAGCTTGATACATAAGGCACTTTAGTGCAGTGCAGACTATGTTGTCACCATGTCTCAGGCAGGTACAGATGCCAGGGGACTGGATACTGGTACTGCCCAGGAAACACCAGCTGAGGGAGAAGGGGCTTTGTGCTCCTCTGTATTGTCATCTTTGGCACTATCTGGCAGGCGGAAGATGGGTGATGTTGGTGTGCTCAAGGAGGAGAGGCTGAGTGTGAGGGAGATTTGTGGCTGTGTGACTTTTATTGTAATAATATTTCACATTTTTGTTTAAATATGCATTAGACTTTGTGATTCTATTGCTCTCTTCTCTCTTGCTGTGGTGCTGGGGATGGGAATGACTCTGGGCTGGTACTGAGTCCATCCCCAGCCACCAGAAACTTTTATTAAGACAGTGCCTCTCTAAGTTGCCTGAGCTGACATCTAACTGTAGCTCCTCCTGCCTCAGCGTCCAAAGTAGCTGGATTAAACATGTTCCATGACCTCCGACTCATTTTCTTCAGCTCCACAGCTCCCACATGACAGCACCCTAGCAAGCTTGGAACCACAGCTGGCAGAGTGTCTGTGCTAACAATGTGAGACCACACTATTGCAGTTGGCCTCTGTCCAGCCTGCTGCTCTGAGAACTGCACTGCTGCAGGGCCTGGCTTTGGTGGGGGTACAGTATGGCCCCTGAGGCCACACCCTCCTCCCCAGGGCCCTGGTGGACGGTCCCTTCTTCCACCCTCCCCTCCGTTCCCGGGCAGCTGTGCAGCAGGGCCCATCTTCCCTGTTCCCTGCAATCTCTCCCCAGCCCAGCACAGCAGGAACTAACTGTCTGCTTGTGTGTAGGTAGAGCATAGAGGCCAGGGGAAGCAGGGACCCAAGGCCAGGGCACTCCCAGGGCCACTGGAAGGTGTCAGAGGATCGCCTAATAGAGGTGGATTTGTATCAGGCAGCCACAGAAGAGGGAGGTCCGTGTGGTGTACAATTGATAGGGAGAAGGCATTGTTTGCTTCTGGGACAAGAAACTTTCTATTTCACATCCTTAGATAGGGTATTTAAAATTTGTTTAACCCAGAATGAAAGCAAGTGTGTAAGTGCTGAAAGTGAGGGAGAAGCCCTTGAGGGCCTAGCGGGAGGCATCTGGTTGCCACTGTCACGGAGAAGAGGCACATAGAGGCAGCGTGCTGCCTCCGCAGACTCTCCTGGCCGTGGCTCAGAGTGTCCTGGCGCCGCCCTCGGAGGTCAGCCCTGTCTCCTAGCTCCCACCTCCCTCCACCTCCTACATTATGGCTCCAAGGCCCTGCCCTCCCTCCTGAGCTCTGACCGCCTGGCTTCAGTCTGCCCTGTAGCCCTCCGAACCTGGCCCCGTGATCTCTCATCCTCATTTCGCGTGCTCTGTCACCCACTGTCACCCTTCTCCCCTCAGTCTTCTCCACACGCTGGAGATGGCGAGTTACCCAAGTCATCGTGTCCGGTTGTGCAGCACCGCTCCTGCAGTGACCGCGGCTTGCCCGCCCTACAGCCCTCTCTGCCTTCCAGACCTGGGAGGTGGATTCAAAATAGCACAGTCCCAGCCCAGCACGCATTGCACCCTCACATTCACTCACAGTTTTAGTAACCGTGACAGAGGGCATACATAGCCCTACTTTGGGGCACACTTCTTTTTCAAGCAAAGCATTGAGAGAGTTATGAGAGCAGCTTCGCCTGGAGAAGCTGAGCAGGGCACCACGTGCTGTGTGTGGCTGGGAGTCAGGGACAGAGTGGGCTAGGCACGGACGCGGATGGATCCTACGCCTGCCCCCGGGTATCATGCCGCGTGGCCCACGAGGGCTTCCTCTCATGGTGAGCCTCACTCTGAGTGGCTCTCGTGGCTAAACGGCACATGCTACTCTGGTCCCTTATCCCTGATACTCATGGGTTTACTCTTTCAAACCCATGCTATTTGGAAGAGAAGAACCCGCCGGTGGTAATAGATGCTCCTGGTTAGTTGTTTTGAGGGTGAGAAGTGCATCGCTGACACAGACGCACACAGTGTGTCCTCCGGCACGCTGCGCTCAACGCTTGAAAACCTTGGTGTATACATCTCCGCTGCACGATGCCTGGTGGTAGTGCCTTCTTAAAGCCAAAGAATACGCCACTGTGTGCAAAATCACATACCCTCATCGATCTATGGATACCTGGACTGCTTTGTCTCCAAGCCGTGAAGGCAACCGTGTACATACCTGCTCAGATGGTGAAGAGGTAACTTCCAGATTTCATTTGATAGTCATCACTTTAAGTGTAACTAGCCACTGTGGTGGGGATTGCCACATTGGAGAGTCTCCAAAGATGGCCCAGACCCAAGTCCTCGGAGTTCCTAGTTGTCAGCCTCTGGCTTAGACATTACAGAGAGGAGGAAGAAGAGGGTAAACTTGGCGCCTTTGCTCAACCTCTCCCCTTCACTTGCTGGACTGGATCGTGAGTTGGCCTGCAGCAGGGAGGGGAGCAAGGGCATGGCGACTCCTTTGAGATGGCGTCCTGTCACCCCTGGAGCGAAGGGGTGGTGGGTGTCATTGCCTTCGGATGCCAGCCGCGCCTCCGAACCACAGCTCCCACCCATCCTGTCGGTACTGAGGGAAAGGCCTGCACGAGCTCCACCATTAGGATCAATATCCCGGCCATTATGCAGGCAAAGGAGGCAGCAAATCACATTTACGTGGATTGTCAGACTCATTATTATAAGCAGATGGCAGCTCATGCACTACAACATGGGCCCAAAAAGACTGACATTATTTCAAATTAAAATCTATAATGCTAATGCGCATCTCCGAGTCTCGGCGCGGCTCGAGTACATTAAGCTTCTGGATGATTTGCTGATGTGCGTGCTGTGTGCACATGAGTGGAGCCGAGAGGGGGGCCTTTAACCAGGAATGGTTAACATTTATTCCCACAGATTGATAGAAGCTAACATGCAATTTTCTTTACTAGTAGCTCCCTAATAGGAATTAATGGGACATTTTAAAGAGAAATTCCAAGTTCAGGGAACCCAGAAAGAAATACTCCCAGCAGAAGAGAAGCAATGTCATGCTCCTCTGCCTAACACAACTCCATTAGATCTTCATATCTGCTTCCAGCTCGGCAGCCAGCCTGCTCCTGGCCAGATGAGGACACAAAGTGTCGCAGAGTGGAACTCCTCGCTGCACTGCTATGATTTAAGAATGTGTCTTCATAAAGGGTTCTGGGATTTGTGCATCCAAATTGAGAAGAGGTGAAAAGGGGTTCTATAAAACATCAGTCGCTGTTCTATGAAGATCAGCATTTATGTTTCCAAAGACAGTATTCTTGAACCGAGCGGACATGTTAATTTTTCTTACAAAGTGATGTGGAATTCTAATCATGAGCATTTGGACTGAGGAAAGCTGAGTAATTGGATTTGAGGATTTAGCATTTGATTTTCAGGTTATTTTCCTGATATTTTCAAGATCTACAGCAAAGTTGAAGTATGTTAGAAATGTAACAGTAATGTGATAGTAGGGGATGTTTTCTTCCTTTTGTAACTATAACGGGAGAGCTTGATTGGTTTAATCACACCCACTTGAATTAATTTGCATGCAGAAGATGGGATGACCCCATCGGGTCAAGTAAGAGCCAGCTTTGCAAGCCATGAAGAAGGTATGCTCAGTGACACTGTAAGATGCACTAGCTAGCTTGTCTACATTCCTTTCCGCAGAGTCAGCTGGAGAAACCCAGTGAGGTAACACCTCACTGCTTGACCCAAATTCAGTGCCATCTACCCAGAGCATAGCTACCATCCTCAGAGAAGTAACCAGGGACTCAAACCTACAAGGAGACGCTTTACCACGTTCCCACGCATCTCTCTGCAGAAAGCCAATCGCAAAATTTCAGAAAATTGAGAACTTGGGATCAGTGGATACAGTCCTCTAATTTGAGAAAATGGAGTGTAGAATGTCACTTGTACTATCAGAGTGCACACACTGTAGTGGTTTGAATCCCTTGACAAAACCTCTGTGGGCCTTTCCAAGGCCTCTGGGGCCAGCACGGAACATCCCTGCAGACAGGGAGCTTGGCGTTGAGCACAGAGAAGGATGTGGCTACGGGACTTCAGAGACTGTCCTGAGCAGTGTTCTGAGCATCTCTGTCTTTGACAAGTTCCTGTGCAGTGAATAAGAATGGAGTGCTCTTCTACTGCCCAACCATGCACCCCGTAAGCTGGGCTCCTACATGACTGAGACCTCCAAAGGCTACATCACCTAGTGACATTCAAACTATGGTATTCTGTGCAAATACACACTGCGATGTTCACATAAGGAAGGGTAGGGCAGAGTGCCACCTTGATCGGTTTGGGCCCTGCCCCGCAGACTGGAGGAGCACGCTTCTGGGCACATGTGGGCAGGCCAGGGGGGCTTTGTGACAGTGGTGTCTGACTCCTTGCCTGTTTCTTGGTGCTGTTCTCTGCTTCTTGGCCCCATGAACTAAGTGACTTTGCCCCTCAAAACTGTCTGCTGTGATATTCCTGCTATAGAGCCAGCCAAGGACTGAATCTCCTGAAAATATCAGTCAAATAAGCTGTTCTTCCTTAAGATATGGGTGTCAGGTACCACATCCGTGATGGGGAAACTGATTACTACAGATGCATTTCTCAGAATCCATTCCGTAGTTAGACACCAGACTGAGGAGCAGGGGCTCAGCTCCTGGTCTGGTTAAGAGCCCCTGGGAGCCAATACTGGCCTGCTTCTCTGTCGGGCGCATTACCTGGGCTGAGTTTCTAGTCTTTCGGTATAAATGATAAAGGACAATACTGCCTTTCAGGGTTGTTTTTGACAGTAATAACTTGGTAAATATGAAAATCATCTGAATATCCTAAGGTATCATGAGATTTATGGAGATCTGTCACTCAGATTTAACCTGGGTTCAAAGTTCTTTTGCGCATATTGTGACAATCTTTAAAAAAAAAAAAAAAAAAAAAAACCCTTTCTGTTAAAGGATAGAAAAAACCCACTAGCACTGACATTTGCTGACATAGGCACAGAGAGCCAGCGTGAGAAACACCAGCCAACGTCGCTTGTCACTGCAAGCCTTGGGACAACTCTCAACTTGCCCGGGGTTGCCTGCAGGGGGTAGGCTCTTTCTCCTCCGTATTTCTTACTTTGGAGGCCCCCAGCCACCCCCACCATGTACACAGAACTCTTTTCCCTTGTGTTTTGGTCACTGGGAACACGGTGGTCTTGTTTGGAGTAGTTGCCCAGGAAGATCTACGGACTTTTCATCCAGGCAGATAGCGGATGTGGGCCGTGAGGCCCTGCACAAGAATGGGCCCAGGGGCGAGATGCTGGCCTGCCAGGGCCTCTGACTCACTGCGAGGATCATCTGTCTCTCACCGCACAGACTCTGCTGGCTCTTCCCGCTCCTCTCCAGCCACAGCTCATGAGGCTTAAATGCAAAAAATAAGGGTCTTTTCCTCTTGCCCCTAAACTGTCTCTCCCTGTTCTCTCCTGAGCCCTCTTTGGGGAAGCACTTTTCACCATCTACTGAGTTAAATAAGAAATGGGCACTGGTCTGAGACCAGTCACACTTTGAGTTCTTATGTAACAAGTGGAATCTGACTGAGCAGAAACACAACATGGAATAACCAGTTGATCACAGGCTGTCACCTTAGCCGAAGGAGGCCGCCATCTGGCTAGGACCAACCCAGCCACTTCTGGGCGTGACCTCCCATTTGGGTGGGTCAGTGCTCACTAGCCACTTTGCAGGGTGGAACGCTGTGAATCTGCCCTGGTTCCGGTGCCACCTAACTCATGAATCACTTTTTGGTCAAATAAATTCTGCTCATTTTCTAACAGTCTTTCTTTTCATACCTGCTGCCATTGTAAGTGCTTCTGTGGAGGCGCACAGCGACCTGCACACAGGGACATCCATTGGCCAGGTCTGTCGTCCACTGTGATGGTCTCTGGACAGGACTCGGTGTGCCTGGGCTCATCCTGCCCCATTAGCAGCTTTACAGCTCCTGGTGCTATTGCTCAGTCTCTCGATGTCCCACAACCCTGAGGTTCTATTGCCACCCTGACTTTCCTGAGTCACCTTATGGAGGATTTTACATGGACAATGTTGTCTAATTTGGACAGCAAATCATGAACTAGAAGATGGTAGGACCGGCCTACGTGCACATGAGGAAACAGAACACAGAGAATGAGACAGCTGAATCTGGAGACTGTCCAGGGTGTGGTCTGTGTTTTCTGACCCCGTGTGGCAGTAAGAGCTAACAGGGACCGCCATCCTGTTTTCTCCTTCTGGGCTCATGATTTTCCTCTCTCCCGCACTACTACTCATTTATTGCCTTCTTTCATTCAGTAAATAATGATCACTTTTCACGGATATTTGCTGGGGCTTACAGTTGTGTTATATTTTACTTTCCGAAGTGATCTCAGTGTGTGCTTTGCCATTTGAGCTCCCCAGCAAATCTGGAGGAGGTAGTATGGGGATTTTCGTGCTATCTCCACTTCCCAGCTGATGTGGAGCCAGTCCAGCCTCTGGCCAGCTCCGGTCAGCTCCTCCCATGGACCTGAGTGTCCTCACAGACCCTCTGAAGCATTCTGGCCCCTCGACGCCTCACACTTCCTTGCTGCTCTGTCTCGTTAATCCTCATCGAGTCCTTGCTCACATCTGGCTTCCGCGTGCCTCGCCAGGCACTATGACAGCTGGATAGTTGCCCTCAGGTCTTGGGTGGCTTCTGGGCTGGTACAGACCTCTGCTGGGCTTGGTGTCTGTGGTGGCCCGGAGAGGCTGAAGAGCAAAGAGCCGAGGCTCACAATCCCTGACAGAGCCAGGCTCAGGCTGCACCTGAGCCCTGGTGACTTTCCCGTGTCGTCCTCTGGGCCTCAGCTCAGCTACCTAATGCCACAGCACACCGACCTGCACCGCGCCTGCAGCCTTTAACTTAGATCACCAAGTTATTGCCCCACGTTTAATTTTAGAGCCAGAGCAGACACAGTCAACTTACTTCAGTACTCTGATCATGAATCTCCCTGTAAAGCAAGTGTTTCTGTGTCCCGTGAGTGTCGTCTGGATGTTCCTTGCTGAAGCCAGGAGCCACTGAGCCACAGATCCCTGAACACGCCCAGCACCTTTTTTCCTAGTCTGGACTTGATTGTCTCTAGTTACCTCTGTGTGCCAGATGTGACCTGCTGCAGTGGCTCTACCTGCCCTGTGCTCCGTGTTTACCTGAGTCAGAAAGAGCCAGGCACAGTCACCTGTGTGTTCTCAACCCAGAGCTAAGCCAGGTCACAGCCTGAGCACACCTTCCTATGCTTGATGGCTGGGGAGTGACCCCCTTCTCTGTCCAGTGTGCTTGCTGGCTGCTTGTGGGACAGGCCAGTGTGTGGGAATGATCTGGAGTGCGGCTCTGTAAGGACCCAAAGCCACAGGAAGCACTGTCCTGAGTACAGTCACAGGCCCCCAGATTCCCCTGGGCTCAGCCTCCAGGGCAGCCCAGGGTTCAGGCTTCAGTCCACACTGGCTCCTGGCACCCCGCCTATGTGGGCTCTCTGAGGCTCATGGCAGCTGCAGATGGGCAAGGAGGCTGTCAGGTGCAGACGGTGCAGAGTCACTCAGGAGCAGGAGCCGGCAGCCTTGGACGAAGCGCTGACCTGTGCCCCGAGCTCTCTGCTCTCTTGCAGGGCAGTAATCTGACAGGGCTGTGGTGCATGCCACGGACTTGCCAGCCACCCTTCCTGGGTAAATTTTCACAGACTGCCGACACATTCCCTCTCCTCCCGAATCCCTTCAAAGTCCTGATGTATTTCTCACTTTAATTTGACATACACTTCTGCCCGCGGCTGCTGTCTAGGGGTCAAGAGGACCCGGCGATCGGCAGCTGCTCCTCTGACCCCGGCTTCCCAGACACCTGTCGGCGCCGTCCAGCCAAGTGCAGGCTCTGGGACATTCAGGCTCCGGGGGCCGGCCGCCCCTCCATCAGAGAGCAAGTATATCATGCAGCTGGGGTTAAAGGAACACCATCAGAGCAAGAAACTCAGAGGCAGTGAATAAGCCGCACATCCCTGGCCTTGTGGGCCACAGAAGCGATCGCAGATGCGAACTAGATGTGGGTTTAGCACTTCTCCTCTTTGCCTTTTCCCCAAATAAAAAAGAATAATCTACAGAAAGACCTCCTCTTATAGAAATATTGGGATTTGGGCCGGGGAGTTAGCTCAGTGGTTCCAGCGCCTGTCTTGCAAGCACAAGGACCCGGGTTCGATTCCCTGGTAACCACATAACAATACTGGGTGTGGAGACTCACGCCCAGCAGCAGCCAGTACCACATACCACAGTGCCGGGCGTGGTGGCTCACGCCTGTAATCCCAGCACTCGGGAGGCAGAGGCAGGAGGATTGTGATGTGAGTTTGAGGCTGAGCTCAGGGCCAGCCTGAACCACAAAAAAGCGAGACCCTGTCTCAAAAAACCTAAAAAAAAAAAAAAAAAAAAAAAAAAAATTGTCCAGTCATATGTTTTGCCTGTTATATTTTTCTTATCTCCTTATAGGTAAACTTTTATATTTTTAGTTTCACATGTATTAGAAACTTGTTACATAAATCTTAAATTTGAAAACTATTTTTTTACTTATTGAAAATATCTTTCTATTAAAATGTTAATGTGGTCAAACTAACATTTTTACATACTACTTAATGATTTTTGTATATTGCTTAGTAAATATTTTGTAACATCAAACTCTGAAAATTAACAGTGTATATCTTGTACTAAGCATTTTGAAGTTTCTTTTTTGATATTTAAATTCTCAATATATCTGAACTTGATTTTGGTATATGTTATAAGAATGCATTTTTATCTATAGATTGTTAATTTTTCTAAAAGCATCTGTTGAATAATTTTCTTTCCCCACTCATCGATGAAACTACTTCTGTCACAGACCAGTTCTCTACATGAACAGTTCTGATTCTGTGGTTCTTATTTTAGTACATTGAGATGTTTGTTTTGTGGTAACACTTTTATATTTAAAACCATGTTTGCCACATTACCTGAGAATATTCCATAGAAGGAGCCACTTGACATGAAGCTATGTGGCAGAGATCTGCCACCTATAGTGGGACAGTGCCAATGCACATTCTTGGGGACACTTCATTGTGTGTCCATGTAAAAATGGGCCCAGACAAGGAAGTCGCCACTCAGAACTGGAAAGCAGGCTGCAGTTCTGGCCAATTCACTTGTTTCTGGATCCCGGTAGGGCACAGACCAGACTCTAGGAATGGCCCCGCTTGTTCTCCTAATTATCTTCTTGTATGGCCACTGTGTGTATTTGTGTGTGTGTCCACAGCCAGACAGAAAAGTCATCAAGCATCCAGACAGCCAGGATTTTCAGGGCGTCCATCAGGTACTCTGCCTGCACACAATCCTAACTTTGTAACTTCTCATCTCTTTCTTCTTGCATCTTGATGAATATTTTTAAATTCTTAAAAGAATGGTGATTACAACATGCTAATTTATTTCATGAATCTCTGTGGTTCCACAACAAATGGAATATCCAACTCGCCATATAGTAGGAGGTGGCTGTGGGGAATTTCCTACCTAACGGAGTCTCTGCCCTCACACAAGCACACGCCATTGAATCATAATGTTGGGTAATGAGAGTAGTTTAACAGATGGTAAGTCGTCCCCATCCAGGTCCCTCTTTGAAGAGTTACACTTGGTTCTGTACACCATGCACTAATTTATAAAATAATCTCGACTATTAGTTCATATGAATAAATGTAGTAAATCTCATTCTTTATGTTTTTAAAATCTCTTTTAAAGACTTTATATTTTTTCTGCAGAAGTCTTGACAATCTATTGTTAGATTTATTTAGGCATCGTTAGCCTCTGATACCATTATAAATGATATGTGCCCTTTAATTACATTTTCTGATCCTCGGACAGTGTAGGGACTTAGAAATTACTTTTGTATATTAGGCTTATATCTAACACTGACAATTTCTTGTTATTCTCAGTAATATTTCTGGAGATTTATATTTTTATCAATTTATAAATGTCATATGAAGTACTGTAATTTGAGCTTTCTACATTCCAATCAGTACTCATTTTTCTTATTCTTTATTCTCTTCACATTTTACTGGTGAGAATTTCCAATATGAATTGGATTAAAAGTGGTGATGTGGGTTGTTTCTCTTATTTTGAAGTAAATGCTACCTTGAAATAATGACTTCAGCCAGAGCTCTTCGCTCCCAGAAAAAAATGGTCAACACAACTAAGAGACGACATTTAGATGCAAGTGAGTAGTGGGGAGCAACAGTTTCCATCAAGGGAGTCGCAGGGGCTTTGGGGTACAGAACCCAGGGTGTCCAGAGAGCACAGAAGGAACCGCAACCTTCTCATTACATATCTGGTCCAGAGCAGCTCCAGAGCAGGGACTTCTCTCCCGTAGAAGAGGTAAGCCTGAGCCTCTCAGTAGCCTTTGCCAAACTCTGGACACCTTTCACCCTCACTGCTGGGACCCCTGAGTCCTCATGGCTCTGAGCTCACCTCGGGCTGTCCGGAAGTCCACGTAGTGAAGGCTCTGACACTCCACTCCACACCCTGGGGCCGCAGGGCTCTTGCACTACCAGCGTCTGGGAACCGGGCCTTACACGAAGTGGGCCCTGCTCTGGTGGCAGAGTGACCATGTGCCCTGCCGTCTCTGAGGCCCAGCCCCTGCTGAACCAAGCAGCTTCAGGCACATGCCATCCATGGGCTGGCTCCTCCCCAACAGTCTGGGTCAAAATCCAGCAGGTCCCCTACCTGCGGTCACTGCTGTAGCCCACCGAACAGAGCCAGGGCTGAGGCTGCACACCACCTCTAGGGGGCTGGCTGCCCAGAGCTGTCATGCCACCACCGTGTCTCACAGACCTGGGTTTCATCTTTTTGTCCAAGGTGACATGGCACACTGTCAGCTCGGAGGAAGGGCATTGGCTGCGTGAGTTACTCTACCCTACAGTCCAGACAACCCAGAACTTTGCTCTCCCTGCACTGGAACAGTCTGATCTGGACACGCCCCTCCCTGGGGTGGAGTCCCTACTGTGCACCCCATCCTCTTCCAAGCACAGTGCTGCAAACTTTTCTCACAGCTGTCACTGTGCAGAGGCAGGCTCCACTAGTCCCCTTTCAGGAGGCAAAGTTCCATGGGGGTCGCCACATCGGCCTCTTTCAGAACAAGAACTCAGGGTCCAGTGGAATTTTCCAGGGCAACCATCAAGTACATGCCAGCTGGCTCACTCGTTCATGCAGAGGAACATGAATCTCTATTTTGTGTTTTCACGGTTTAAAATTCAAAGCTACCTAGTTATCCAGGGCCTTAGGTATTGGTGGTAAAAAAAATGGCCAGAAGTGGACAGTTTCTGGGTCTTACCTTTGCTCTTGTCTCTTGGGCTATCCTGAGTCCCACTGGATCAACTGAGCACTAAATTCAGCTAGTAGTTCTAAGAAGGGGTGAACTGTATAGCAACAGTGCCCAGCAGAAGACTGTCCTCTCCCATGAGTGACACGGGCAGTGGATCCTGAGGCTCAGGTAACAGTGTAAGGTTGCTCTGCATCCACTTGAGTCACAGATGAGCTCAGGAACCTGCTTGTTCCTCTAATCAGATTTTCTGTTGCCGGAACAAAATACCCACCATAGGAACTTAAAAGGTTCATTTTAGTTCAGAGTTTCAGAGGTGTCAGTCCAGGGCTGCTTTTCCCCAAGGAGAAACATCTCGGTGGAAGAGTCTGGAGGAGGAGGCAGGTTCACCCACAGCACCCATGAAGCAGAGAGAGAAGGGAATGAGGTGGGGATGAGGACAGGACAGCCCTTCCCCAGCAGGGCACATCCCGGCTGCCGCCTTGCAACTGCTTCACCCAGCTCCCTGCCATTACAGCGCACTTAGAGGGCGGCTTGTCCATGACTCAGCCCATCGATGGTCCAGGGCCCAATAAACTCCTAGAAGCCACAGCTCTGAACACAGGAAACTTTCCTAATCATGATCCACATGAACTTGTGATTTGCTTCAGATGTTGCAAACCTCCTACGTCTCTGGAAAAGTGAGGGGCAAGAGCAGCCAGAGGGGCCGGGCTCTGGGCTCCATAAGCAGCTTCGCTGAGAGGGTGGAGACAGGTAACGCTTGCTGTATTTTATGAAACAGTTAATGATCATTACACAGGATGATTTTATATTGCTAAAATGGACAAGTACCTTTAAAGGTAACTTAGTTAACAACAACTGTTATATGGGTCAGGATTTCCTCAGAATTGTGCTGTGGAAGAATGTATTTTGTTTCTACAATTAATATTAAAAATTCACCACTAAGGACGTGCGCCCAGCAACGGTGACAGGGCCTGCCCCAACTTCTCTGAGCTTTGTCCTTGTGTTCGGTCAGGTGCACACGGGAGCAATCAAATGCACTCGCCTGGAAGAGGTAAGTAGGAGAGGGCTGTCCCCGTGATCAGCCAGAGACTGAGGATGCTGAGTAAGCATGGGGGGACGCACACTGGGAGCGCGACTGAGCGAGACACGGCCTGTGGTCACTCCGGCCCGCACACTCACAGGAAAGGAGACTCTGGGACGGAATTTGGAGCCCTAGGTTTTCTAGTACAGAATGTTCTTTGCTGAATTTAATGCTTACCTCTAGCACATTATTTCCTTGTATAATCATTTTTAACAGGATAAAAGGTCAGAATTTACCTCAGAAAGAAGCCACCTCACTTCCTTGTAGCACTGTCCTGACCAGCCGAAAGGCAGAGGTTAGAGACTGCCCCTCTCTGTCACACCAGTGCCATCTCTGCATCAGGCACCACCAGCCAGGGGGCTACTCCTCCCCGTGGAAAGTGCTTGTGCTCACTGTCAGGTCGGTGCAAGAATCAGAAGGAGGAACACAGGAGCGGCCGCTCGATTGGACCGTGACGGTACTGCTGTGGTCATGGTCACGCGTGTCAGCCTTGTGCTCCGTCTCCATAGCCAGGCCCATACATGCTTTCTCGGTCTTTCTAGTGATGCTTTACCATTATGAATAAACCACATAGATCTATTTTAATGGATCCTACTCTTGGCTGAAAAACAAAAATGAACTAATAGCCTTTATGTCCTCATTTCCTTAGAAAATGCTGCATAGAAGACAATTGTCCGTATCTACCAAATGGAGGCTCTTCATTTATTACCTTCTGACCTCCGACCACACAGAGGTCAGGCTTCACTCTGACCCACAGGGTGCTGCGCCGTACTCTAACGGAAGCTCCAACTGTGCAGCACGATGAGTGGATTTTATTGTGTCCACTCTCTGAACAGAAGTCGGCCTCAGGCTGGATTTCCTGTGCCGCTGTGCACAGACGAAGGCTCTGGAGAGAAGCAGCCTTGTCTGGAACTGCTCTGGTCTCCTAACCTTCACCCTGTGGTCACCAGGAAGCAGGAGGGAAGGAAAGAGACAGTTGGGGGCTGCAGACCAGATATGGGTCCCAAGATCATGACCTATGGTCTGCTGCCCTCACCTCATCTGCTTTCTTCACTTCTAAAAAGTGCCGTTAAATTACGATCTCACCATTACTGCATTATTCTGCTGACCCAATCAGTTGCCAAAAGCCTGTCGGCAACCAAGCCTTCCATACAATGGGCTCTTGGGACCTTTGGATTCCAAATATAACAAAGATTCCTCAAAATATCCACTATCAGGCAACCAGCAGCCCAGATGATGAGAAAGTGAGCTATTAGAAAAGGGAAAATCAAAAGCAATCACTTTTTCCATTGTAGTAAGGGTATTCACTTCCCAATGAATTAAGGGAAGATAGGCCAAGAGACATTCACGTGCAGATTCCCGGATCCCACTGCCAGGGGAACGTACATCATTTCCCACATTTCCTCTCCCACTTGTACTGAAGCAAACTGCAAATCCTTACTGGAAGGGACCTGTGGTCAAACAGCACCAACAGTAAAAATAAGATTCTCTACAACTGCTACTTCAGAACTCTGTCAAAAGAAAAATCCATGCTGCACCATATACTGCTTTGAGTACTTGGTCAGAATTCTGCAACAACTTACCAGCTGAGATCACACAGGCCAGAGCAAAAGGCTGCCAGAAAGCTCTAGGCGCAGGGGTGACCCTGCATGAAGCCTGAAATGGTTCTTTGGCAGCATCCATGTGGGACCACAAGTGTCTGCCCCCTGGTCCAGAAAGCTTGTGTAGTCTCAACCATGAACTCACAGGAGGACAGAAAAAATATTCCAAGGAAGATTTATACACACAGCCAGGTGCATTGCTTTCCTATATAACATATGGGTTGTGAATTTTTCCAAGAAGAATAAAGGCATAGAAGGATGTTTTTGCAAGTCTAGGGACTCAACCCAGTGCTTCCGCAGTGAGATACGTCCCCAGCCTTCCTTAGTTTTTATTTTGGGACAGAATTCCAGTAGGATGCCCAGTTGCTGACCTTGAATTTGTGATTCTCATGTCTCAGCATCCTGGAGCACTTAGTTTATAAGTGTGTGCTAACATGCGGACAAAGAAGACAATTAAGATGTGTATGTTCTGTAAGTTTTCAAACACCTAAGTCTCTGAGATCATAGACAGTATGTTAGTTAAGAAACTAAGTATTTTGGTGTATCCTATTGGTACACAAATATTTTTGTAACATTCTGTCTGGAATGTGTATTAGTTGGTTATATTGAGTTAGTTTCAAAAACTAAAATTATTACACGAATTAAATACATACTAGGAATTTAGTTAATGGTGCAAATAACCTGGAACTCTATTTCCAAGTTCAAATTATCCTTCCTGAAATTAGTCAAGTGAAAAAAATAAAGAGAAAGAAATTTCAACAGCATGAGGAAACAACCCAACGAAGATTAATCCTAGTGCAGATTGCACAGAGGAGCATCTAACCACACATGAAATCTACATGAATATCCAGCCATCCCAATTAGACTCATGCTGTCATATCAAGTGTGCAGCGCCCTGAGTCAGCCTGCAGCATTACTGTACCGTGTGAAGAGAACGATGCACTCAGTGAATGCCAGCACTGTGCCACATATGGATACTGTGCACATCCCCATGAACCTCAAAAAAATTAATTTCATGTGGCTTGCAAGTAACTGAACCGGAGCTTCCTGGTGCTCAGTTCCCACAGTGTATCTGGGAGAACCATCATGTGCACATCTAGATGTCTCCAAGCTTGTAGAATCTCCTGTCTAGGGACTGGTCACCAGGGTCCCTGTAGATAAATCTCTCCCTGCTGACAAGAGTACTTGCTGGGATGTCCTCACCAGTCCCTTCAAGGTAGCATGCAGAGATTTTCCTTCCAATCCCTGTCTTCTTTATCTTTTGTATAAAACTGAGGTTAATAACAAGATTCCTTTGTTTAAGAAAGAACACAGAAGGTCTAAGAGCATTCCTACTGACAACCACTTTTTCCAGCATCACGCTTAACTCTTCATTTCTGGACAGAAATGGTGCAGAATGGTGCAGAGACAGTGGCTTGGTGTCGTGTGTCTCCTTTTTCTTTGCTTCTCTTATTGCCAAACCTGTGCTCCCGAGTGCTTGCTAATGTCGGGCATTGTTCGTGGTGCTGGGGACACACCCTGAGAGTGTGACCTCAGCTCTAGGGCTGTGATCTCTACACTGTGTGGAAGGAGAAAGACTTGACTACTGTCCCACCGGGGAGAAGGAAAGAGACACTCTGCAAAGCTGCACATCTTCATTTAGGCCACAAGAGAGCTGATGTAGCCCTACCATCATGGAAACAGGAGCCTAGGAAGGATCAGGTAGTTCCGAGGAGAGTGCAGACAGACACTCCTTGGCCTACTGAGCAGAGAGTGGGAGAAACAAATGCCTCATTGCTAGTGACTGTGCAGAACTGGGTAATATTTCAAAGTGTCTCTATAGACCAGGGACAGGAACTATGTCAGTTTGGAATGGTGGAGCCTAGCAACAGCAGAGCTCACAGTGACCCCAGGCCTTGTCATGACTCATGAGAAGAGGAGGTCAGGCAGGAGAGGACAGCTCAGAGTTGCAGGAGGAACTCAGGAGCTTCCAGGATGGGCACAAACCTCACTGGTGTCTCCAGCAATGTACTCTGACAAAGCAAATGAGATAGGTCAGTGAGAGCACCTGGCTCTCTGGTCTCCAACACAGGGAGCGGGGGATGGGTGGCGGTAGTGTGTGTGTGGGTCTCAGCGCACCCTCTATTTCTACCAGGTCTACCTAAGCGCATGGCATCTCTTGGGTTCTAGGAAATAGGAGTTCAGCGGATTTGGCTGAGCCAAACGTGAACACTGTCCACAGCTGCTTATACCACTCGAGAACATGTGTGGTCAAAGCCACAGAAGGCAGCGTGGCTGGGAAGGGTGGGCCAGTGATCAGGAATGCTCCAAAACTGGGCCTGGTGCAGCTTGGTGGTACCACGATTATATTGCAAGCACAATGGCCTGAGTTTGATCCCTCGTATCACAAAAAAAAAAAAAGGAATGTTCTAAAATTAATGAAAGACATTAAATTGCAGATCCAAGAAGTTTGGGCATCCCAAGCAAGATAAACTTACATTTTATAAAGAACTTAGATATTTCACAACGAGTGGTCTGATATCCAAAGACAAGGAAAATGTCTTGAAGACATGAAGAAAGAAAATAAGTATTACATAGAATAATAAAGATTGTAAAAATATTTTTTTTCTGAAAACTACGTAAGGCAAGAGACAATGATAGAATGGCTTGAAGTACTGAACAAAGTGATGATATAGAATTATTTACCTAAAGGGAAAACACATTTCAAGTGCAAAAGTAAAATGCTTTTTCCTCATAAAATAAGGAGTAAAGAATTCATTGCTGGCAGAAATTTCTAAGAAATGGGAAAGCAGCTTTTTTTAGGTAAGGCAGAAGATCCCAGATGGGAACTTAGGTTTTAAGGAAATAACGTAATGCCAGAAACGGCCAATTTGAATGAGATTATGAGACATTTACCCTCTTAATTTTAATTACTCTAATAAAATTAATTTTCTATAATAAAAATGATAATCATTCAGTATAGGCTTAAAACATATAAAAATCTGACCATATTGTACAGAGGAAGGGGAGATGGAATCACACTTCAGTACTCTAACACTACATATAACATGTAAAGCGTTACTAGGGTACAATGTTCCAAGTTAAGAATGTGCTTGTAAATTAAAAGGCAACTGGTTAAAAAAAAAAAAAGAAAAAACAAACAAACAAACAAAAAAACGAGTGAATTCTGATCAAGAAGTCAGCAGTAAGTACTAACTTGGAATAATAAAATACTCAAAGCAAAAAATAACAGGGAAGAAAATTCAACAAAGAATATACGTCAAAAAAGCAATAAGCAAGAAGATACATTTAAATTTACCCACATTGATTACTGCATTAAATAAAAATGTTCCTGACACTGTAATAGAAGTATAAATAAGAGAATAGAAAAGTTAGACCATGAGAATCCCAATGAAAAAAGTCACGTTGCCTGTATTCATATGAAGAACAAAAATTTCAGAGATTATGTCCAGAGTTGAACAGGAACAACCCAAGATCAAAGAGAGGCTGATTCATAAGGCTGAGATGGAAATCCTAAGCAAATATAAATTCACAACAAAGATTCAAAATACGTGAAGCAGAGGACCAGGCAGATCTATAAAGATAAATGCACAGATCCGTGGTGATTCATTTCAGGGCTCTGGTCCTCTCACGGGTCTGGAAAGTAACTGACCAGTGGGTGGTGGGTGGAACCCACTGAGCTTGGAGCCTGCTGTCCAGGGCAGCCAGGCTCGGCCCGGTGCCCATCTGCTTGCCACTGAAGGCAGCCTGAGGAGGTCTCCGAGGGAGCGGGCTGCAGGAAGAACTATCCCACCCGAAGGAAGGGTGCCAGCATGACATCCCCAGATGGGGCCTCTAGAGGACAAGTCCAGGGAGCTTTGCCGGATGTGGGACCGCAGTGCAAATGGCACGAGAGCCACAGCGTCTGAGCCCCTCCTGAGGCAGCTCTAATAACAGTGATCTCTACTTCCAGGCTTAGACCCCAGGCCCCAGGCCCCAGGGCCACCAGCGACAAAGCCAGCTCTTCAGGATGCTGAGGCTGGAGTGGTTCTGAGTCATTTGTAAAGATTCAGGATCAACCGCTCCTTCTCGGTGGAGATGGGAAGGGTATCTGGGGGAAGAGGGAGGATTTAAAAAGACCAAGATGAGATATGTTTCACACAGTTCCCCAGGTGAGTGTAAACATCGTATGTCATGAGCTATTATTCTGTCATGAATATCACACAGACATACACACACACACAAAGATGTTGAGACAGAAAGAGCCGGGCCCTACTTTATGCCCACTCAGAGCCATACTTCATGCCTGGGGAAGTGTTTCTTCCAAGCCCTGAGAGATTTTGACAACAGCCTCCGCCTCTGCCTCAGACCTGGAACTCCAGTCTCCACCCCGGGGGCCTGCTGGGCCATTCCTGCCCCAGGGAGCTGAAGCCCTCTCCTGAGCTGGCCCGGAAGTCCTGGCTGTGGCAGGCCACATCGTCCTCTGATGTGGGAAAGCTCCGAGACCAAAGGAGGTCTTGGCATCTGTCTCACTACTGAGGACACGTGGTGAGACTGGGGTGCAAGCCTGTCTCTGTTCTCAGACGTGCCTGGGACGGAGCTCAGGGTGGAGCACTGGCCAGCATGAGCCAAGACCCAGGTCCAGTCCCCAGAACTTCCAGAAATGAAGCGATCAAAAGTGCAGTCTTGGCACTTCGTGTCATTGCGGACTCCTGGTTACCAACGAGAACAGGCTGCAGGACCGAGATTCCAAGTGGAGGTCAGGGCACTGGGGCATCCACAGATAGGAGGGAGTTTTCCAAAGCACCATGCACTTGAAACTTAAACCTTCTACCAGCCAATAACTGTCATTTACAAATGCATAACTCTACCAGCTGCTCATTGCTGCAAAACACACTACATGAAATCTTAGTTTGAAAGAATGAGTTATATGCTGAACAGTTTAGAGTCAGATTTTGGGGATAAGCATTACTCCCACCCACGGCCACAAAGTGGGTCTAAGATGAGATGGTTGGGCACCTCGCTCCCCTTTGTGGGTTGGCGCTGGCGGCAGGAAGTCAGGCATCTATGGGCTTCTGCAACAGCTCTGTCATTACCAAGAGGAGAAGCTTCAAGCTCTCACTTCCTGTGCTCATCATTCTTGGCCACAAGTCCAGGTGGAATTCAGGGGACAAGAAGACGGATTATTCTCCTTATAGAAGGAACTAAATACTCAAGTGATTCTTAAGGTCCATGAAACAAAATTCTACAATAGGCAGGTAAAGAGTTACTCCATCCAAAAGATGAGCTAGATGTCCCAGTGTTGTTTCACTGCACATCCATAATCCATAAGCTCATTGCAAACTCAACAGAATTTTTAAAATTAAATGTTGATCTCTTCAAATATTTAACATAACATCTTAATAAATAAAAGATTATAGTCCCTATTCCACAAAGGGACCTATCAGTTTTCTAGCTAGTTATGCTTTTATTTTTATTTTGCCCATCTGTCAAGTGTCTGCCTCAGTCTTTCTAGAAGCCAGAATAAAGTTAAATTCAAATTGACAAAGCCAGACAACACTGTTAAATCGTAAAGCCACGTGGCCCCCCAAGCAAGTGAGCACAGGGCGGCATGGCTACTCTGAGTGGATTTTGAGCCAGAAAACTCTAAGCTTTAATTCCATTCTGAAACTGATTATTTATGTGGTCTTGAAATCATTTAATGATATTTTCTGCTCCTCATTTCTATAATGATGATCATATTACTGGCTGGAGGGAGGCTTCAGTAAGGTACTTATGAACTGTCCTTGAATGCCAGGACCCAATACCTCAGATCACGGCAGCTGTGGCAGACTCCTAGCGCAAGCCTGGTCGATCGGATGAGCTCTTGTTCTTCAGGAGTAATATTTTTTCTACTTTATAATTCAGCATCTAAGTCCCTCACAATTCCGCTGGATTTTACTTTAATCCCAGAAACCCATTCTGTCCTTGGAAGTAGTTAATTTCAAAGTACCGTGAACATCACCGAATTAGGAATGATACCTGGTCGGCCCGGTAGTGTTACGATGACGGGAGTTGGTCAGCTCAGAGTACGAGTGGGGGATGGCCACACTGTGCTGCGTCACGCGGTGCAGGTGGGGCCTGGGTGTTCCCAGGGGTCCCACTGCCTTGTTGAGGAGCCCAAATGACTTCCTGGGAGTGTGGTCAGCAAGAAAGTTCCACAATGCTATTGGTGATCTTTCCATTTCAGATGAACAGTAGAAATTATGAACTATTTTTTCTCTTAATAGGCTAACAATTTTATCTATGACTAAAAAGCCAAAAGGAGAGAAAAATGTATAACGTTTCTGCCTGACCGACCGTGTCCAGACAACAGCAGCCCACGAAAACACGGGCTACCCTCGCTCAGCTATGTGCTTCTCCTTCTTACAGGCTCCAGGAGAGAGCTCACCATCTCTCACTTTTCTAGAGAACTTGCTGGGGCCGGTGATGTGAGGGTCACTGTATTACCAGGGGGAAGGAAAAACGCTGTTCCATTTCTGGAGTACACACGGAAGCCACAGCAACACTCCTCGGAGTCCTGACAAGCTCAGAAGGTCTAGGTTTCTCAGGTGAGTACCCTCTCACGTGCCACTCTCTGAGCAGAAACATGGGACTTCCTGAACAGATGGAACTTGGCACTGCTCCTGTGCCCCTAAGCTTGGCTTCGTGGCAGTTCACTCCAGCTTCATCTGGCTCTGCGCCTTCCCATGGGTTACTAGACGCACTCCCACCCCTACAGAGTCCCCTCAAATGTCTCCTGTCTACTCCAAAGCTCACATGGGACTCTGTCTACTCAGGAGCAGACCCTGCAGAGAGCGTGTGGACTCCTAGCCCAGGGGACCCCAAGTTGTGTGCTTGTGGTTGAGGTTAGAGCTTGATTCTTAGCTGCTCTGTCCACTCCTGTAAGCATGAGGCCCTCTCCTCCTGTGTCACTAGTGGTGGAAAAAGAAGTGAAGCAAGGCAAACAAGAGATCACAAAATCTGCCCCGAAACCTGCACTGAAACCTGGAGAGAGGTGTGCGACTCCTAGTCAGGGTAGCCAGTTTGCATTTAGTCAGAAGCACCCAGCAGATTAGAAAGCACAGCTGTGGGTGTGTCTATGGATGACTGACACGTGAGCTGCAAACTGACATTGGCAAGACCCTCCCTGGATGTGGGTGGCAGCAACCAATGAGCTTGTAGCCTGGCAAGAATAAAAAGGATGTAGGTAGTAGCCCATCCTGAAGAGCACTGATCTTTCTGATTGTTTTTGACCTTTGTTGCCGTTGCCTTTGGACATTGGGGTCCAGCTTCTTCAGCCTCCTGTGCAGACTCACATAGCGACTTCAGGGAGCTTGCAGATCTCCAGCCTCAGACTGCAGCTTTCATGATTCTGCTTTTCATTTCCACATTTCAGACTGAACAGTTCCTGGACCCTCCGGCTCTGCGTTGTGCAAACAGCCGTTGTAGACTCTGCTGGATCCTCAACCCACTTCATAGCATCCTTTCAGACTCATACAGTGCATCAGATATTTTCTTAGTAATCGTAAGCTTGACACATTAACTTATAAGTGTTTATGCTGATGTCACTTGGATCTACCTCTGACTTCTTGCCACAGACTCACAAATGTAAAATCTTGGGATAAAGAGATTTCTCCTCACTCCTGTCACTCAACTACAGCAGGATGCCCGTCTCTTACAGCCCTTCACAAAGCCTTCTCCTTTGTATGGTTCCCTGGCTGTGCCCAGCCTTGTCCTCCCTGAAAAATCCCCAGAATGCTGTTGGCCACTGTCCTCTCCCACAGCACCAACACAATCAGAGCCTCACGCTCGCCTTCCTGCAGACAGGTTGTGGCTCTCCCACCACTTCTTCCGTGCATTTTTCCAGGGCCAGCTCCCCACAGACATCTTCTACCCTGGTGACACACTTGTCCCTGTAGATGGTGCTTTACACCACTTTGCACACTAGTCGGTAAAGGCTCTGCTGTTGGGTTCCCTTAGCTTTGACCCAGCGTTCTTTGCCAGGACACCATGTCCTCGGCTCTTCTTGCTGTGCCTTGTTCTCGAACTCTCTAGTGACCCTAGTGGTTCTGAAGAGGGGTTAGGGTCACGGAGAACGGCCCTGAGCTGGAGCCTGCCTGCCGCATTGCTCACCATGGCCGCCCAGGAGTCCTGGGGGTGTGGAGACCCACAGTGATCATGTTTCATGGGTAAATTCCAGCTGGCCAGGTGGAATGGCCAAAGGGAAGCTCCTGTCCTCTCCCGAGGACCCCATCCCGAGCTACCTGTGGGCCAGTATTTGGACAACTGCCATTTACGTCCTTGCCTCTGGACAACTGTGTTCCCAAATCAGCAATTCAATTTTTTTAAAGAGTAGTAAGTAGCTAGGAAATGTGTTTTGTCTTGAGCTTGGAAAGGAATTTTATTTTCTTTCTCATCCCTTACTGGATACTTTAAATTTCCACCCCTTGAAAGCACTGTGAATCTCGGGGATGCACTCCACGCCATCAGCCACATAATCCTGGGCGATTATCTGCCCTGCCGTACGTCAGGACCCGAGCGGGGCCAGAGTGTGTTTGCAGCTGTGCATTAGGTCATCCCAAATACAGTTTTCGTCGTACTCTACTTATGTGGACAAATCTAAAACCTGTGTCACTCTAAAGAAGTTTCTCAGATTGCTATTAAAAGGTATATTACTACAAATGTGGGAATCAGGTTCTTTTTGAAAATACAGCTGAAGCAGATCATTTTCATTACCCATAGGATCACTGGAGAAATGACAAATGGGTTTTGGAGATGCCCACCTGTGCTGGCTGTGTGCTGTCCCCACCTGTGCTGGCCACTGGTGAGCTCCAGAGGTCCACAGCTGGCTCCCCTGCGAGCAGTAAACAGAGCTGTGGACAAAGGTTCCCTTGCAGAGCTGGAATGAGCGTGGAATGGAGTGAAAAGTTCATAGCATGATGGATGGTCTGTCCCAGCTGAAGGTCACACTGTCATCAGCAAACCTAGGAGGACCATGGAGTCAGTAACTCAAACGTATTAGCCAAAGTGGTGAAAATAACAATGAGTCCAGCAGTGAGCCAAGGGACAGTGTGTCACTGTCACAGACAATCAAACATGCAAGCCGGGATGATAAGGATGAGGTCCCCGAGGGCGTGGGGGCTCCCGGCTCCCCGAAGGGCGCTGCCATTACTGCTGCATTAGAGGCAGAGCAACAAAAGAATTAGGTTATCACTGTGGCTGGTCCAAGTGTTCCCATATCCTGACGAAGCTGAAAATGGTAAACAGTCGGATCAACAAGATGAATGAGGCCCAAATTGCAGCAATGTAGCCATCCCAGCCTGATTGGCTCCAGGGCTTGCGAATGCAGAGAGAGCCACTCAAGAGCCAAGGTGCTCTCAGAGCCACTGCTCCATCCGGGGTCTGCACTGATTTCCAGCAGCACCTGCAAAACTCAGAGGAGGGACAGACTTAGGCCAGGTCCTCCTGGAAAGGCTGCGTCACCTTGCTCCAGCAGAGAGCAGGGGTCCTTGCGTGGGAGGCAGGCATCCCTCACAGTTTGGGGCTGTGTACAAGAGCTGGGTCCAGAGAAGTGTTGGTTTAGAGGAAGGATGAGATTATTTGCTCAGTCATGGGAAAGGTGTCTGTGCACAGAGATGTCATCGTCCTTAGGAAGCATCCAGGGGCAGGACCTGCCCACGCACCTCAGCAGGGCGGACATGTGTACAGAGTGCTCCTTCACCTTGAATAACCAGGGGAGGTTCAGTTGGCAGCAGGTTCTCATCTGTCCCCACCGTTGTTTCTGTCCTCTGCAATGTTCTCTGTGATCACCGCAATTGCAGGGAGACATGAGTGTGTCCACCACATTCCCTGCAAAACAGACAGGAGGAGAAGGGAATGCACAGGGCACACGAGCATGGTGTGGTCTGGAAAGAGGGCAAGGACCACGCTGCCAGGGTGCAGAGGGGACATGTGCGCAGGGGGAGGCTGCAGCAGAGGAGCCCCCTGGACGATCGCACCTCCCCTCGGTGAGCATGAGCTCAACAAGGCTCATGGGTGAACTCAGCAGAGGCAGAAGGCAGCACCGGGCAGACCACCTGCTGCAGGGCGGCTGTCCTGTTCCTCCCGGACAGAGGCAGTCATCATGGCTGCATGTGGGTGCCCAACACCTCTGGAGCCACTGTGGAGATCGCCACTGCGGCAGCACAGCTTGGCATCGGCGCAGCCTGGCGTTGGCACAGCGTAGTGCAAGCACCGCTGCAGCCAGGGGGCCCATCTTAAAGACTTGTCGACACTGAAAGTCCTCATCTCCACCAGGAAAGGGGTTCCTGTCTTAAAAATTAGTTCGGTTACAGAATGGGTGCTGTATTCAGACATGGAAAACTAAAAAGTAACCATAACAGCAGCTCTAACAGTGTGCAGACTCTTGTGCAGATACCACTGAATGCAGCAACATACCGCAGCATTCTGAAGTGCTGCTGCAAACAGTGTGTAACAGGTGGTCTTGACCATGGGATTCTGTTTTCCCTAAAATCAGAATGGCAAGATTCATACAGTTACTGAGCATCCCCACTCTGCTCCAATACAACGCAAAGTCTGGCCCGGGGATATTAAGCAAATAAGCCAGATGTGTTTCCAGCTTAGAGAAGTAGAGAGCAGAACGGTGTAAAGGGACCGGGACAGCGATGGTGGAGATGCGGGCCGGGGGTGCCGCAGCCCTGTTCAGCGGGAAGGAGGGGACCGGCGTTCGCAGTAAGACATTTGCACATTGTTGAGAGTCGTGGCTTAATGTTGTCATCACTAACCCGGTGAGTGTGAGGGGAGAGGTCTGTCCCTCAGCTTGATCTAATGGCTGAGTGGACCGGGACTGTGGGCATCACAATTACTCTGTAAGTATAAACAGTTATTATTCATTTGGTTTCAATAAGACTGAAAATAACTAGCAGATTATATCATATAAAGTAATGAAGAGAAATAAAGTAGGCAGAGAGAGCAGAACCAGGCAAAGGGGGAGGGGAAGAGGAAGGAGGGTTTGGAAACAGCTGCTGAAAATGAGTTTACACAATGGAGTAAAAAGTGCACAGTGCCTGCCAAGGGTGCAGCCCAGGGCTCTAACTCGGTGCGGCTCCCAGGCTCTCTAGCAGGTCCACACAGGGCAGAGGATGAAGACGAGGACGCTGCTCTGGCGCCTGCATCTGTGTCAGGTGAGGGGAGGGGCCCTTCCTTTCTTAGTCTAAAGCTCAGGACAAAATTTGGCCGGGTGAGCACATTCTTTCTGTGAACCATGAAGCGTGACTTCTTACTAACACTAAAAAAGCAGTTGAGTGCTTTTAAACAGCTCAAATTCATGGTATTTCTCTACTCAAGACACAGCTGTGGGCTGCACAGGGCACATGTACCACGGATGCAAAGAAAGATGCACCTGGGACCCACTTTTGCACCTGCAGGAGCTTGGAGAGACATAGTGTCTAACGCCTGTGGACATCAGTATCTCACTGAAAGAAAATGAGATGCTTAAAATGATATTGCTCAATAATATCTACTCATTATTTTCTTAATTTGTTGGAATAAAAATATTAATTGCCAAAACCTTAAAATCTGTATCAGTTCCATTACATGTTAGCAGGTTTCTGAAAGTTAATGTTACAGGGAGCCAAGCAAAATGAGGCCACTGGCCTCTGCCAGCTGATCTTCTTAAGAGGGCTCAGAATCCCCACGAGGGGTGCCGGGGCTACGATGGCGGCACTCACAGATTGCTCGCCGCGCAGAGAAGGGGATGCCTATTATCTCTTGCTGGTGGTAACCAAGAAAGAAATCCCGAAGAATGATGAGTATCCCAGGAAGCAGATTTGGATAATATGTGTGATAACCCCGGGCAGTATTTCCAGTGCAGAAGTGTTTGGAGTGAGAGAAGAAATGTCTGCACTAGGAGTGCGGGCACAGCATGCTCTTAGAAGATTTTAAATGTTTTAGGTGGAGCAGAGGCTGAGGCCACATAGGAGAGGTCCCGGGAGGTTCCGGTCCCTGGAGGTTCTGGTCCCTGGAGGTTCCGGTCCCTGGGAGTGGAAGCTGAGAGCTCTTCATGCCCCTAGCTCAATCCTCACAGTGGCAGGGAAGTTATCTTGCACATGATGCATTGTCTATGTTGCCGCCGTAATTATTAAGTTAGGTAGGACTAGGGCTCTTGTTTCTCTAAAATAATTTTTATTGTGTTCTCCGAGCTTTCTAAATACGTATAAAGCTCTGATTGTGTTTATCATGTTAAACCCACGGGCTTGGCCATGGATTCACCTCACAAAACAAAGATATGCAGCCTGGCAAGTCTGTTTCACCTTGAACAGAGACCCCAAGAAAGGCGAGACCCACAGCCACAGGAGAGCCTCATGCCGGGGCCAGCACCGGCCTCCGGAAGTGCAGGGTGCTCTGTCTCCAATTAAGCAGCCCCTGAAAAGAGGTCTGCACAAATTTTTTCCAGTTCAGTAGCTACAGGCAGCAAAGTGTGTCACCTTTCGCAGGGTGGATGTGAGCAGAGCTCTGACCTCACCTGTCTCCACAGGAGGGTGACGCTGCTAGACAAACAGCTCTGGCTGGATCCGTCCACTCCAGCTGCTGCTGGGACTTGTTAAGCTGCCACAGCCCGAGCTGCTAGGAGCAGTGCACTGCCTGCCACAGCTTCTGGCATTTTGCAGACTGGAGGCCAAGCAGGTCACAGCTCTTAGCGCTGTACTGCCAGCCTGCTTGGCATGTGGACCCTGAGCTGCACGCAGAACACAGCTGGCCAGGCAGTGGCGGCGTGCTCGCCCCCACCCTCCTCCTAAGTGGACCCGGCATCGACCCGGTGCCGAGAAGCAGCACAGACAGGCCGTCCTCTTGCACGGCGTCGTCCAGAGGCCTCATTGGGCTGAGGGCCGTGAAGGCTGACGCCCTGCTGAGAAAATCCTTTTCTGGAGGGCAGGATGGCAGGATGAGTAACTGCACAGACCAGCACTGTCGAGGTCACCACTGTCATTTTTCTTCTTTAGGAAAGCTAGCTCTCTAATGAAAAGATAACTTTTCCTGCCATATCTTGACATCCTGAGGTTCAAAAACATAAGCACTTTGTACAACAGTCCAACATTCTTTAACTTCATGTAGATAAAGAAAGCAAATAAAGCGCCACAGACTAGACACGCCAGGGCCCTGGTCTGGAGGCCTGGAGGTCGCTCAGTTATACGAAGAGCCATGGCCTGGGTTCACGTGTGGGCACTGTGCTCTGCGCTCGGTAAAGGTGAGAACTGTTCTACCATGTCTTAGTGCAGATCAAAACCCAACAAAGATCACGTGCCTTCCACTCCTTGGGCCAGTCTCCCCTCTGCCACCACTGCGCTCCCTTCAAGTCAGTTTTGGGGCAATTCTATGCCCCAAATGTCATTAGACTCTTTATCTCAGAGGTTTTGTTCCCCGTCTGTGCAGCGCTGGGAACTGAACCCAACCCTTTACCCTGGTCTACATCCCCAGCCCTTTTCCGGTTTCTTACTTTGAGATGGGTTCTCACTAAGATGTCCAGGCTGGGTTTGAACTTCGCTCCTGCTGCCTCAGCTGACCACAGACCAGGAGGATTACAAGTGTGCACCACCTTCTGTTAACCGGGGCTGTGCGTCTACATTCCCTGGTCTTCTGATGACTCTCCCGCTCATAGTAGCCTCCTGGTGTGAAGGGCGTAGTGCAGCGCGGAGACCTGGGAAGTGCCTCCCCACAGCCAAATGTTTCTGCTTGCCCCTGCCTAGAAGCTGGGGGCGCAGAGGGGATGGCACAGCTGGAGGGGACAGGGGAGGGATGACACCCGGCTAACACCGCCTGACTCGTGAGCTCATCAAAGAACCCATCACTGTGGGTGTATATTGTCTGCTCTTTCTGTCCTTCCTGCAGAGGCAGCTCTGTCGCAATTCAGACTTTTGCATTTGGAAGCCTTTCTACACGTCCAACCTCTGTTGGACTGTTGGGTGATGTGTCTCTTGCTCTCAGCCCCAGTGACCTGCCAAAGACCACAGATCCCAGAAGAACAATTGCCTTCCATTTTTTTTCTACTTCCTAAGAGATGCTATTGTCTTGGAGCAAGTCTGAAACAATCAGACCTGCATTGAGGAGAATGAGACTTTCGCTTGTGTCCTCCAGTGATGTGACCCGGAAGGAGTCTGACTCCTTTCCTCTCTCTCAAAAGCTAAGTGCAGAGAAGGCTCCTCTTTCCTCCTCCCTCTCCCTTAACCTTTAGTCAAGTCCTTGAGACTGAGGCTTCCTGTCTTTGGCTAGATTCTTTGGACCTCTAGTATACGATTAATCTCCTGCACTCCACTGTATTTATTTTACTTTTTGGGTAATTATCACGAAATAATTCTATAAATCATGTGTCCTGTATTTAATGTATTCCTTTGCCAAAAGCCTGGCTATAGTCATGTGTTTATGAAATTTTTGTGGTTTCTTTTCCATTGATTTCCAATTTCATTGCATTATGGTCTAATAATATGCATGGAATAATTTTAATTTCTTTGCATTTACGTGAGCATTTTCTATGAGTTAGTATATGGTCTATTTTGAAGAACATCCCTATGCAACTGCAGAGAATGTAAATTCTGGGGCTGTGAGTACAGCACTCTGTAGACACTGACTAAACCCAAGTTTTACTGCTTTGGGTTTCTTCTGATATTTCTTTGTGGATTTTGTTGTCCAGTCGATTTGTCTGTTTGTGACAGTGGGGTATTGAGTTCCCCCATTACAACTGTGTTCGCATTTATTTGATTTTTCTTGTCTGTTAATATTTGTTTTTAAAGTTAAGTGCACTGGGATTAGGTGCATTTATATTCAGGATAGTTATCTCTTCTTGGAGCTTTCCCGTAACAAGTATGTAGTGACCTTCTTTGTCTCTTTTGATCAGTCTTGGCCTGAAATTCACTTTGCAAATTAAAAAGCTGGCTCTGCTTGTTTTCAGGTTTCTGTCACATGAAGTTTTGCTTTCTATCCTTTAACTTTTACTCTATTAATTTCTTTTTGAGTAAAATGTGTTTTCTGTATGCAGCAAATTGCTGGATCTTATTTCTTGATGCACTCTACCAGTCTGTCTCTTTTGATTGATGAATGAAGATCATTTCCATTGATGGTTGTAACTGATGGGTAGTGGCTTACCCTCGACACACTGTTTTCCTGCTGTTGGTTCCCTGTCTTTCCCTCCTGTTTCACTGCTTGCCTTTATGGGTGACTTCTTTCTATTGGCTTTCTTAGAATTATCGTCTTACTTATCTCTTTTAAAAATATCCCATAGCCACTAGAGATTTAGCTCAGAGATCTAGCATGCCTTGCAAGCGCAAGGTCCTGTAGTTAAGCCCTGGTACCAATAAAATAAAATATTCTTTAGAACACTTCGGAGATCTGATTTGGGAGTCACAAATTTCTTCACTTGTTCTTTGTTGTGGGATTCTGAAAGAGTTTTGCAGAGTACATCAGTCTGGGCTGGAGGGCTTTTTCACTCAGGACTTGAAATGCTTCACTCTATTCTCTCTTTGACTTAGAGTTTGTGTTGAGAGGTCCGTTTTGATTCTGACAGACTTTTCTGGCTTCTTTTTTCTAACAGCTTTTAATATCCTGTTCTTGTGTAGAATTTCTGGGATCTTGATTATTATATACCACGATGTAAATTTATTTCAGTCATGGCTAATTGGAGTTCTATATGCATCACTTATAAGTGAGTCAAATTCTTTTTCTGTGCTTGGGAAGTTTTCTGCCATTACTCCTGTGAACAGCTTTTTATGCTGTCTGCACCAACTCCTGCTTTTGTCATTGATTCAGATTGATCATGTTTCCCTTTGCATCATCTTGCAACTGTTGGATTGTGTTTTTCTTGGTCCCTTGCTATTTTGAAGAGATCTTTCTTTTCATAATCTCTAAGCACAACCCTGTCATCTATGTCTGAAATTCTGTCTTCTCTTTCATTTATTAAGCTTTGCAAACTTTCAGTGGAATTTTAAATTTTCTTTTTATCTGTTTATGTTTCATGATTCCATTTCTTTCCCATGTTGGGTGTAGTTCCCATAGTTTTCCTAAGATTTTTTATTTCTTTTTTTAATCTAAGTCTACTCCAGATTGTTAAACAATCCTTCATTATGATCATCATCTCTTTTCATACCTAGGAGAGTACTTATTCTCTATATTCTCTTTTATCTCATTCATTTATTTTTTGTTTGTTTGTTTGTTTTACTTTGCTGCCATCATTTCAGAAAGTTCAGGTGAGTGGCTTCTGATTCCCTCCAACTTGTTGCCTGAATTGGTCCTCAGTGGGCTGGAGATCTGGAGTTGTGTTTGATATCTGTGTCTTATCATTTTCTATTTTAATTTGTTTTCTGTGGTGGTGTTTATAAGTTTTTTACGTGAGGTAGTTTGATCACTAGGATAGAGGCTGCCCTAGGAAATGCCTGCTCTTCAGAGATGTCTTCTGGGTGTAGCTGGCTCTTGGTCATTTTATCTGTCCCAAGCTCTCCCTCCTCAGTGTACTAGGGATGAGAACCTGCTCTCCATTTGGCTCAGGGCCCAGCCCTTCACTACTAGACTATGGTGACAGCTACGACCCCAGACAATCAGTGCTGTCACACAAGGGAGAACAACCGGTTACAGCGTGTATGATGTCCTGGCTCCAGTAACACCATGAGAGATAACAATAATATCAAGTACACCCTTGAAACTGATAAACTGTTGACAGCTAATTTGGAGCCTTTAACCGTAGGAGGAAGATCTATAGTGATATAACGGAATTTAACATAAAGCAGGGACGTGTATGCTGTGAGTTTCCCCTTGTCAGAGCGATGTTACCCCATGAGGGGGAAATTTAAGAGTGACGGAACAAAACACAGCGATAACTGAAGAGAAATACAGTAGAAGCAAGCCCGAAGGACATAGGATGACGACCCAGGCTTCGGAGAAGTGGAAGCGAGGCCAGGAAGGTAGAATAAAGGAGAAACAAAAAAATATCGAAGTGAACCCAAAAGACTAGAGACAATGTCCACTTACATGAAAATATCAAAAATCAAGAGTGACAGTAAGGAAAGAGAAAAACAGGAAAGACAAAATGAAACAAACAAACAACAAAGCAAAACATAAACGACCTCCTCAAAAACACTGACAGGAAAAGGAAAAGGAAACAAATTAATAAACAAAGAGACAGAGTGAAAAAAAAGAAAGTCCTCTGGAGCCTCAGTTCTGTGGTAGCGTCCAAGTTAGACCCCGCCAAGTTTGCGGTAGGGTTAGGGCTGGGTGAGAAGTTTGATCTCGGCCTGCTGGTCTGGGGCCCGCGGCCAGGCTTCACAGCAGCCTTCTGGACTACCTGGGCGTCTCTCCTCACCCTGGTCAGCGCCCAGCCCTTGCTCAGCCCCTCTGTGCCACACAGCTGACTCCTCCCATGCACTGGTCTCAAGGCATGGCTGGGACTGACTTCTGTCTTTGTCTGCAGGGCCACGGCTGCTCGCTCCAGGTCACAGCTGGGGGCAACTTCCCACTCCTCATCCCACCACTGTCCAAGGCCACTTCTGTTGCTGGCAGAAGGCAGTGGGTGGTGAAGGCTGGTCCTAGGGCAGGAGAGGTCCTGCTGTCCTCCCCACCATGGTGGTCCCTGACTGTGTTGTGTGAGAGGTTCCAGTCAGCTGCTTCGACCACAGACAAAAGCAAACAGGGGCACCTCCCCGCTCGCTACTGCCTGTGCTGCAGACTCTCACTTTTTCAAATGCAGCAGAGCCCAGCAGGGCCAGTGAGGCCCCAGCAGGGCAGTGAAGTCCCAGCAGAGGCGGGATCCTCTCTTGGTCACAGCAACCACTAGGAGCCCTCAGCCTGCGGCTCGCTGCTGCTCTTGGTTTCTAGTTGGGCTTGTCATCAAACAGATTCTGTTCAGAAGTCAGGACCACAAAGGTGCTGGCATGGACATTTTCCAAGAAGGGAATAGAAGTTTGTTACCTCAAATCCTTTCTCCATAAACAGCAAAGTCACGTGACCCATACCATGTGCTTGCTTTTGCCAATGTTTTATCCCTCTAAATCACCAATCAAAGGTAACCTGAAAGCGCATAAGATGAAGTACAGAGACACACTGCACACTTGGTCTGAGTTTCCACCACCCAGGGCACAAACACGCTGAGCTGTTCCTGTTTTTTTATACAGTATATTTTGTAAAGTAGAAGCAGAATTGATAACACTGACAGCAACCCTGATAAAGATACTATTTCAGAAAACAAACCTGTAAGAGAGGAAATGACAGAGGTGTAGTTCAGGCAACAACATTGTCCCCTCAGGTCCAGGTGGTGTTTCAGGGCTCAGAGAGATCAGGGAGGGAAAAGGACCCCTTGGCCAGCCTGGGCCTCAGCACAGGTGCTCCCTGAAGTGTCCTCAAGAGGTCGGACTGAATTAGCCTGAAACACTCCCCTTAGAAACAGGATTCCATAGGTCAAGCTCCAGTTCCTGGCCAGGGGTGTCACTGTGGGACAGGACCCAGCAGCTGGGGCAGCCTCGCTCAGTCAGATCCATCGGAGCCCCAACTGCCTCACGCTTCTCCGCCCTGCTCCCTGCCCTCTCCGGTAGCACCTGCTGGCCTCACCCCAGGTGGAAGTCTTGTCTATCCAGGGCTGCCTTTCTGCCCCTCATTTGTGATGCAATGATAGACAGTCCAGCTTCAGGAGCTGCTGAGACAACCAGAGATTCTGGGACAAAGCGCACTGGGGCCAGCACAGTGGCACTCAGGGCCCGTGGCTGTGACTTTGAGTCTTCACAGCAGCCTCCTAGGAGCAGTTCGGACAGCATTTTGGATGGAAGACAGACAGGCTGGAGGGTTTCTGCAGCCACACTCCAGCTTAATCTACCTCTCTCTGAAACCCGCACTCCCCCTGCAATGGTCTCCTTTGTGTGGAAATCAATCCTCAGCAATAACAATAGGCGAAGAAGGCGAAAGAGCTTCTCCTGCTTGGCTTCCAGGTCAAAACCACACAATGTTCTGTCTGAAACAGAGCAGTCAATGGCACTAACATCTGAGCAATCATGGCACACCTGGCTTTCTCTGCCACCTTTTCAGCGTTGTCTGCTCTTCAGGAGTCACCACACACGCTGAAGATGGACAGCTGTGCACAGACGGGGCGGAGCTCTTGGACTTCCCGGGCCACTCCGGCTGGCCCTAGGTCAGTGTGGCACCCGTGGGCACCTCCCATCATCCTATTCTTTCTTGGAGAGGAGGCAAATAGCCCAGGGGGCTTCATCTCACACCAACTCACTAGGAAGGCAGTCGCTAAAAGGCTATTATAATTGTCAAGATACAAGCCAGGAATAAAAGCAATTCCTAATGTTAAGCAGCCCACTGTAGACCCAAACCCCACTCTCTGTGGTCACGACCCTCTGGCTTGCAGCGACTCCACGGTCCCACCTTCCGTCTCCCCTGCAGGCTGTGCAAAGCGAGGACCACGACTTCAGGAGCCTCGTGCACAGCCAGAGGAGAGGATGGGGGTCAAGTGCATTTGGATACAGAAAACCAGGCCTGCAGGGGAGACACCCACACTTCCTAGGAAGAGTGGAGATATTAAAAAACCAGAGTTTATCAATGGTAGACAGAACAGATAATTCCGAGTGCCCTAACCCGCATGCAGGGTCCTTGGGATTTCAATTTCACCTGAGTTTGCTAATGGTGGAGATGGTCAGGAGGCCACAGGCCCACTCTGAAGATGGCACTGGCCAAACAGCCCAACTTCATGAGGCTCATTTTTCTACTGGAAGAATCTAAGTGATCCACGGGTGAGTTGCTTGTGTCCACACTCTTGTAGAAAGTAGCCAGCAGCACCCCCAGCCCAGGTAGAGCAGGGAGCTGTCCCCAAAGAAGCGCAAGATGAGTCTGCAGTGGAGGCCAGTGCGAGGTGGCGCCGGGCCTCAGAGGAACTCCAGCTGGGATTTACAATTAACATGAGGCTGCAGGTCCCCAAAATTGGATTTCATGCATAATTGTGGTGTTCATGACTGTTGATAATCACCATTAGCAAACATTAGCTGGAACATGCTGGTAATTTGGAGACCAAAAGGGTTAAGAAAATTACTCCTTAGAAGGTAGTAGCTGAAACAGCAGGTAAAAATGACATGATGTTATAATAAGTCGGAATGCGTGTTCTTGTCCCAAAAGGGTTTTATACACACTTATTTTTAAGCGTTTGATAGTTACAGTGAAAATGTCAGGAAGGCATTTTCGAGTTTGCTAAAGGGCAGAGTCCTCAAAAGGACAGCTAGGCTGTGTTGCTGCTGTTTCCTTTTACCATCAGTAAGTTGCGATTCCTGCGTCCCAAATCGAGGCTGCTGTACCGGCTAGGGCTCTGCTTCAAGCTGGCTGGCGGTGTGTAGTGCGGTTTTTAGCTGCCCTCTCTCCTTCACTTGCTTATTCTCCTTAAATTTGTTTGTAATGGTCTGTCCTTGCAGTAGCTGACGTTCGCACTCCCGGACATCACGCGTCTCCATTTTTCTCGCCTCCCCACCCCTTCCCACTGGAGAAAGTCTGCTCTCTGCTTCCTGTTGTCTGCCCGCCTCGAAGGCTGCGTCACTGAGGGCGCCTCTCTGCATCTCTTCTCTAGGGTCACGGGATGACGGGGAGCGGACAGCACCCTGACTTACTCAGACTGGGCACCTAGAACTGTGGAAGCTGCCGCGCACCCAGCACTGGCGTGATCCTGTTAGGGGCTCGCAGTGGGGCACACCCTCGTGCCGGGGCACACCCCCATGCCTGCCCGCATCACGGCACGTGGGCCCCACGGGAGGACACCTCAGCCCTGTGCTGCAGTTCCTCATTGCAGCATTTTTCTGTGCACTGGGAAGTGCTGACGTGAACTTGAGGGGAGTGGTTTGGGGCGATGGTAAGCTATGCGTGCTGCGAACACACTCGGAATGCCCTGTAGGCGCAGCGGCCCGAGTCTGCAGCCCGAGCCTGCAGCTGAGGTCACAGGGAGACGCTCTGGGGTTCGGCCGCATCACTGTGATGTGTTCTAGAGGAGCAGAGACGTGTCGTCGGCCACGGGCCAGCCTCGTTGCTGCAGATGATAAAATGAACTCAGCGTGAGCTGAAGTGTACTCTGCTTTGTTACCGAAATGTGTCGAATCTGGCAAAGGATTTACAAAGTAAGCAACAAACTTAAGTTCTTGCAGGGTTGAGCGAAGCGTTAACTGACAAGACTCTTGGCACTTGAGGCGGTCTTGCTCCTCTCACCTCCACCGTCCTGCCCTCTGTAGCTCCCTCCCGCCTCCCCACAGTGCAGTACCCTGCCCGAGGCCACGTGGGTCCTCCCAGGACAGAGGCCCACTCAATATGGAGGCCCCCGACTGCCACATGTGCCCCAGTGTCCCCTGCTGTCCTCTGGCCCTGCTGTCTTCTCCTCTCGGCAGGGGTGAACTGGGTCCCGCCACCTTCCCCAGGACCACTGGTGGGCTAGGCTGGCATTAAGGACTGGAGGGCGCCTGCCTGGAGGCTCGACTGGCTCCTGGACAACGGCAGGGAGACTGGCTCCAGGCCAGGTGTCCCACCTCCCCTTAGTGGGTGCAGGCACTGATGCTCCCGTCTGTGCAGGGGTCAGGGGGAGCATGAGGCCTGGACCCCACTGAGCTGGCCCCCGAGGGCTGTGGCTCCCCCTGCGTAGTGTCTGGGTGACTGACCAGAATCACTTCTGTTCCTCGGCTCTGGATTTCCAGGAAGGAAGGCAGAGGCAGAGCAGTGACCTTAGTCCTGGAGTAGGAGGCAGAGGATGGCACAGGGTGTAGGCAAGAGTGGGGACCTGACAGCCCAGCTCCGTCAGGCAGCACCTTTGAATCATCCCAGGGCTGAGGAAAAGCTTTACAGTTTGACATCACCACATGGACTCTCAAATTCCCTGCAGGATTTATATCCTGGTTTTAGGAGGGGGCAACCGGCCAGGAAGAGCAGAGAAGCCACGTCCTCAATTTGTAGCTCATGGGCCTTTCTAGAGGCATGTCACACAGAGTGGTTTTGCTTCCTGGGACCAGTGCTGTCCGCCGGAATGTGACAAGAGCTGCAGATGGAGCCATGTAAGAATGCAAAGCAGTTTACTGGTGCATCCAGTGTGACGCCATTTCATATGTGCACACAGAACCTTTCTACTGAAGGGGTTGACCTACGACCGCAACACACCCACCACACCTCAATTAAAAGGACCATCAGAGTGGATTGATGAGATTTTCACTGAAATACCCAACACCCCGGGCAAGGGAAGAGGGGATTGTTTGGCTCATCGTTTCCACTGGGCTCAGTCCATCAGCTCAAAAGCAGAAGGAGCTGGTAGGAGGGCCTGGGAGAGGGACCTGCTTGCATCATGGCGAGGGGAAGCAGAGAGAGGGAGGACCTAGGAGCAAGGAAGCATCCTTCCAGGTCACCCCTGCGACCCCCCACTGGCTCTGCCTCCTCACTGCACAGTCAGCTAGAACCCCATCCACTGATGGATCTGCTAGGCCTAGAGGGCCCTGGCTAGTCCAACCCCTGAGCCAAAGTGCAGCTCTCAGCAGGAGACCTGGAGGTCATTTTATACCTAAGCTACAGCAAAGCTCCCGGGGCTGTGTGCTGGCACCCACTATTGGCAGCACAGCCCCCCCTCACCTTGGCAGACACCTTCTGAGACCAGACAGGAGTCTTGAGCCTGCCCCGGCCACACGGCCCCCACTCTACACAGGAGCTGTGAGCTCCAAGGCGTCCACACGTGGAAACGTAGCCAGGAGCTACAGTGGCAGCTGTTTGTGCAGTGGGCAGGGGTGGGTTTGGTGCTGCGCAGACCCCTGTGAGGAGAGCAGTAGGGCTGTGCCCACCCATGTGAAGGTGGGGCCTGTGGTGGGGTCGGCCGGGGGAGGGAGTCGTCAGAGTGGAATTAGAGAAATGTGAGAGGAGACACCGGACAGTCACCACTCTCAGCCGGGCTGTGCCTCTGGGAGGCTGAGGCAGGAGGACGGCAGGTCCCAGCCCAGGGCGGGCAACTCGGCGACTCAGTCAGACTCCATTCAAACTTAAAAGAGGCTGGCGGGAGTTGCAGCTCAGCATGAGGCCCTCGGTTCAATCCCCAGTACTGGGAAAAAGAAAAGGCCTACGTGGAGGCTTGCACCAAGGGACCAGCTCTAAAAACATGCATTTAACTTTAACGTGTCTCATCTAGAATCAAAATATTTATTTTTTTATTTTTAAAAACTCTAAAAATTAAGATACTGCAAATCTGTATATTTCAATGCATATTCTTCTCAAAGCATCAAAGAACTCATTTTTGCTTCCTACAGAAAGGCCGACGCCAAAGCCTCTTCCTGGAACTCAGGGCCCAGCGAGCTGTCCCCCGGCTGTCAGGTGAGCAGAGTCTCACCCGGCCCTGCTCACTGGCACCTGTTCTGTGACTCAGAGGCCGGTCTGCAGAGCACATGGGCGGCGTGATGAACACACTGTGCGCCTGCACGCCAGCCGGGGGCCCACGCTGCTCCCCAGCCCCACAGAGGGATACTCCTCTTGTGACTGTCCACCTTTCTTGCACAGGCGGCTCGGTTCCAGCACGGCGGTGTGCTCCGCCCGTGTTGTTCTCTGCAGCGCACAGCGGTGCTGAGGGGCTGCTGCTCCATTTCGAGGGCCCAGCAAGTTGTTCTTTGTATTTGTATTTGTTGATAAATGCCCTGGGTTAATATTTTTCTCGGGTATTAAGACTTAATACACTAACTAAAAGTCGGATCAATACTCCATTCCTGCTTCTAAGTACCAGTTCATTTTTCGCCTCTTCCTGTTCCACTTTCTTTTCTCTTCTCCCAAATCAGGCACTACAGACACAGAATGGAATCTGGGCCCTTCGCTCCCCTTGTCTGTGGCCAGGGTCCTCCTGGTTCAGCTTCTCGGAGCCCCAGGGATGAACCAGGCCCCTCCGGGGCGGCCCCTCCCAGGCCTCGGCGTGGGCACTGCAGTTGGCACCTTCAGCTCAGCTCCACCCTTGACCCGCACGGCCGGGGAGCCGGGGAGCACAGCGCAGCAGTGGCTTTGCCAATGCCTCGGAATTTTGGTAAGCTGGATGGTGATACATCTCCACAATTTAATAATGTGAAAATGTAATAAAAATGGAGGGAAACAAATACTGTTGTGTTTTTTTACTATTTCAACAAGAAACACAGCTCACAGTGTTTTAAATGTTACAAGATACTTTGATAGAAATTCTTAATTTTCCTGAGACAGATATCATTTTCATTCTGTGGTTGGATCTAAATTCCAAGCAGCCCAGGCTTTGAGTGGACTGACCGCCCCGCTCACAGTGTCCGGGCTTCTCCTTGATGTGCTTCCGGTTTTACCACCAGGCCTGCCGGGTGAGGCCAGGGAACATTTTCATCGGCCTAGTGGTGTTATAGAAACATGGCTTTAAACTCTCCAGTGAGCTGCAGATTGTCTCAAGGAGTCCCAGAGGCAGAGGCGGCAGATTCTAATGCTCTCTGCGGAATCCTCTGGTATTTTCTTCCCTTTCCTTCCAGGTAGGCGTGCTGATGTTTTGCCACTGTTCATTTTTCAGCAAGGGAGTGGCACGTATACCTAAGCTTCTGTTCAACTGACCTAGCAGGGAGCAGTTGGCTACGGGTCCAGGGTCGAGTCCCACAGAATTGGCAGGAAATGGCCAACCAGCAGAGCTGAGGGCCAGAAAGACCCTGTGCCCAGGCATTTAGGTCTGGGCATTTCCCAGTGGCCTAGGCTTTCGGGACGGGACTGTGGGGTTGAGCTAACTTCTCTGCGCTATGACCCTGGGTGGGAGTGCCTCCTGCCGGGGCCTGCTGAAGTCTTAACCTTGGGACCTTGAATGTGACCTTGGCTGGACACGGGTCATTGAGGCGATATCACACTGGTGCAGGGGACTGAGCCCCACATGAGCCCCCACAAAGCTGGGGGGTCGGAGGCGGTAGGGAAGGAGCGTCCATGGCCCAGGAGGCCGACACTGCCTGCCCTCAGCAGAGCCAGGGTGAGAAGTTGGGCAGGAGATTCTGAGCCACAGCTGTCAGACCCCCACACTGTGAGACCAAAGCTCTCCCTCAGGACATGCAGCTTGCAGGCCTCTGGGGCACAGTCTGCCTTGTTACACCATTCTGACAAACACGCTGAGGCCTGGTACACCGCTTGGCTTGTTCAGCATGTCCGGGCTCCTGAGGTTGGCGTGAGCTCTTCCCACTGCACCCTGATGCCCTCCGTCACTGCCAGGGAGATGCTGCTGAGCCTGTCTCGCAGCCGCCCCAGGGGCAGGTCACCAGGTGGGTTGTAAGCCCCACGTGGGCTGCGAGCTCTGTGCTGTGTGCGGCAGGAAGCCGTGCGGGTGCTGTCCGCGCTGGCAGCACTTGTGACTGACAGCCTTTTCCACCGCAGTTCCCGGTGCCTCTGGCCTGCCACCTGCTGAGGCACTCAGCAAGAGTGATGGGGTCTGGGGGAGCCTCCCCGGGCCTCCTCATCAGAGACTCTCTCCAGTCTTGGTTTTCCAGGCCTCACTCCAGACCCAGAAGTCAGCTGCTTCCCTCTGCCATTTCCGTGAGCTCTTGCAGGATGTGGCATGTAAGAAATGTCTGCTCAGTGGGCATGCGAGAGCGAGAATGAATGATAAAGGGAGATGGGAATATTAGGCAAGAAAGAAGAGCTCCATTCAAGATGATAAGATGGGCATCTTCATACCCACCAGACGTGCCCTAGATATTAACTATCTGATCTTCACTCACACTCCGCCAGTGCCCTACCTGGCACTTGGTGTTGAGGTGAGGGTCCCAGGTGCAGATGGACTTCAGGTGCCAGCCCGGAGAGTCCCCACCCCACCGCCCTGGCATAGGCAGCCTTGCACTTGATGGCAGCAGGTGAGCAGAAGAGACGTGGTAGGAGCAGAGTCCTCACCATTGTGCTGCTGGACTCTAGTCTGAGTTCCTTCCGTTTTGCCCTCTCACAGGTCCAGACCAGGGCTTATCTCTGAAGGATTGAAAAGGGTTTTCTGATCACTGGTTGCAGGTAGGGATCTTCTCTGTTGTTGCCTAAGACACGGCAACGTCATCTCTGATCACTGAAATGCTTCCAGAAGAAAAAGTGAAGAGGGTTAGAGTTAAATAACCTGAGAAAAGAAATAATTGAAAGTGATTCCATCTCTCTGTATAAAACACATGAAGATTCCCAGACAGGATGGGGGACAGCCAGCAGTCTTATATCATAAGGAAATGGTTTTAAATGACATCGTGAAGAGTTCAGGTCAGACACAGGGACAGACTCACGCTGCATTACGGCTCACTGGGATAGGTTAGCAGGGAAGAAAATGCACTTTGAATATTCTAAATGTACATATTCCTTGATGCAAGGCACGCATTAGGACCTGTCTGACGTCTGCTTTCCTCAGAAGATACCTTTCCAGTGGCAGGTGGAATGGCATGGATTCCAGACTGTCCCACCTTGAAAAGACATCAGTGGTCTAAGGCTGTCCCACTGTGGTGCCCATCCCACTCTGCTTGCACTGCCCTCCTTAACACCAGGTCCTGCCATCCCGGGGCGGAGTGTCTGTGCTCATTTCCACCTGGCCTTTCCCAGCAAAGATCACAGAACACTGCATTTTGGGAATTATCCCAAGGACTCAGAGATTGTGGAGCTGAAAAGATGATGAACTGGAACCAAGACGGAAGCCTGGGACCCAGAGGGCAACCTGGGACCCAGAGGGCAACCCGGGACCCAGAGGGCAGCCCGGGACCAAGAGGGCAACCCGGGACCCAGAGGGCAACCCGGGACCCAGAGGGCAACCCGGGACCCAGAGGGCAACCCGGGACCCAGAGGGCAACCCGGGACCCAGAGGGCAACCCGGGACCCAGAGGGCAACCTGGGACCCAGAGGGCAACCTGGGACCCAGATGCCAGCCTGGGTCCCAGAGAGCACAGGGTAGGAGCGCATGCTGGAGGCCTTCGAGAGGAAGTGGAATTCCATCACAGCAGTCCCTTGAGAATGAAATGCGGGTCTGTGCATCTCTCCTCTAGAACTTCAGCTGTGGGAGCAGAGTGTGAAGCTGCCCGTTGGCCCTGTGCACGGGCTGGAACCACAGCCACCACAGAAGACTTGGACTGTTTCTCTGAATTAAACAAAAAGACTTTTTATTTTATTTTATTTTACAATATGGTTTCTTAATTTTTATAGCCACATAGGATTGAGAAACACAGAAATAAAATAATCTCACTCATTTTCAGAGTCTGTGTGTGTTCATTCCGGACTGCGTTGGACCGACCCATGTGGTGCCAGCGTTTCCCGAGACACCGCGGTCCCCTCTTCTTCCCTGCTGGGGCTTCTGTCTGGCCCCACCCGGAAGCCCATTGGCCTGTCCTGCCACGCTGAGCTTCCAGCACCAGATGGACCCTGTCAGCTGCCCTCCAGCCCCAGGGAGGTGGTGACAGGCCGGTGTTTCCTTACACACGGGTGTGCCAGTGCAGAGACCGGACTCACCGCAGCAGTGAAGCGCCGTTGCTGGATGCAATTTCCCATGAGCCGAAAATAATCCCAGATGCATTCAGTGTGTTCAGTTTGTTTACTCACTTTTGTTTGCTTTAGTCTTTCCAGAAGAGTTAAAATAATGACTTAGAGATACAGAAAATGGAGACTAGTGGCCATGAAAAATGGAAATAAAATGAGCCTGCTGGATGGCAGTTTTTAAAAGCAGACGTGGGATTAGACTGAGAATTTCACCCTAAGCCCAGTGCAAACAGAGACTTCTTTTATCTAGAAATCTTGGAATTCAAAAGGTAGAACATCTTGGCATTCACCCCACTCACACATCTTGAAGTGAGTCCGGAAGGAAAAAGATAACATGATGTAAATGCCCTCACTTTATTCTCCTGACATTTAGTTGAAAAGCATTTCCCCTTTGGGGGCAATTTTCCAACTATTTTAGGCTATTAAAGTTACAAACATGTGAACAATGGGTCTCATCTTATTATCTAAATTACTTTCAGATTAGTTTAGCAGTATAAACTTTGCAAAAACTAGAAAAACAATACAGTCCTAATTAAAGGTATTATGGGATTTTTTTTTTTCTTTACACCTTGAAGAGTTCCTATTACACTCTATTATGAGACTTGACTCCTACTATGGTTACTTTTTGAGCACAAAATAGAAGCCCTTTAATTAGCATTATATCAGGCTCTCTGCTTCCAAAATGAAATTTTTAGAACACCAGTCTTCACATGTTTCTGGTTTTAAATACTGAAGCGGCCCTGGAGAGACGGCAGCCGGAGGCACAGCGGGCCATCCTGCGGGGACCCGACCCCAACCCCGGGGGCCGCGTCAGACCCGAGGACACAGGATGCAGGGAGGCGGCAGCCGGAGTCCAGAGCGCTGAGTGGAGAAGGGGCACTCCGCAGCTGTGCGGTTCTGGAAAAGCTTATATCCCTGAGAGAATTTTTTCTGTACCATACAGATCAATATCTGTCCTGCAATCCTGGAAGGATGTTAGGAAACGTGCGTAATGATCCCAGACACACAGGATTTTGTTTCACCCATATGCACTCCTTGGTCTAGATAGACCAAGGCTCAGGTGGAAGCTGAGGCTCGGGCAGTGCCAGGTTCCACGCTCCTAAGCCCACCTTTCTCTGGCCCCACCCTGGACAGCTGTCGGGGCCGGGGCTGGTGACATTCTACCTCTTCACTCAAGGTCTCCAAACACCAGACACCCCAAAAGCTGCTGTGAGCCCCACTCTCCTGTGTACTCGAGGCTGCCTGCCAATCTGAATGGCACATTCCCTGGAGGCTGTGGTGACCCCGGGCGAGGAACACTACCCTGGCCCTAAAGACACGTGACCCTGAGTGGTCTCAAAGAGAAAGGAAGCAAGGAACCCACGCTTGGCTTTACGCAGGACTGAGAAGAGAGCTGGGCTGCAGCGCGGTTCAGGATCAAGGGCACCTGCACAGAGCTGGCTGATGACAAAGATACTCCGTCGTTATCATAGGAGAAAACAGCATCGTCTCACATCAGGCTAAGTCTCTTTTCTATTCGTACCTGTCTATAGAGCATGTATTTACATTCACGGTAGGGAGCTGGCACATGTGTTAGTGTAGCTCAATCCGTTCTCTTCCCTTTCACCTCCCCATCCTCCTCTCTCTGTCACCACATCACCTCTATTTTCTCCTCTTTTTTTTTTTTTTTTTTTTAGTTCATGTTTGTGATGCATCATAGTTAGATGCACTGTGCTGATTGGTCCATGTTAACAACACATCCCAGATTCTTTTAGGTCCCTTTCTCTTCCCTGCCCAGAGCTTTGATCTTCTTCCTATTTGTAAAATATTCATCTTCCTATTTTCTTTTAAAATCATTTATTTTGTGTTTTCAGTGGTGTTTTGGGCTTCTCATAGGAGAACAGGCATCTAGTATGTGAGAAAGGAGCCCATCTACATTGCCGGTGGGAATGCAAACTAGTACAACCATTATGGAAATCAATGTGGCGATTTCTTAAAAACATCTGAACTAGAAATTCCATCCAGCCTAGCTATTCTCCTTCTAAGTGTCTTCACAAAAGAGTTAAACACATTCTTTACCATGATCTGTGTCCTCTCATGTCTACGCAGCACAACATAACAGCTTAACCTTGGAAATGGCCTATATATCCATAAACAGACCAATAGTTAAAACAATGCGATGTCTACAGAGTGGCATATTTAAAGGTGGCACACTTGAGACACTTGTAGGAAATGGATGCAGCTAGAAATGATGTTAAGTGAAATAAATCTTTTTCTCTTTAGTATTTCTGAAGTTATCTCAACACTAGGATGCGTTCGACTTGAGTTACTCCACTCCTGAAGGCCATCCTCAAGGGTTAGATGCATCTTGCAGAAGAACACTCTGAACATGGATGCCAGCCTGGCACACGGCTTAGGCCAGGTCCTCCGACATCCACTTGGAAGGCAGATGGTGCCCACACTTCCCAGGTGCCAGCCACCTTACCCTAGAGACAAGCCAGGAATCTAACCAGGCTTCACGACAGGCCAGGAGCACATGAGGATTCCTGTGTGAGTCCCCTCCCCCCGCACCGCAGCCTCACCGTGTAAGGTCCGAGAGGACAGAAGACATAAATGGGAAGTTTCAAGATTCATTCTTGAGGATTTTCATGGGAGGTTGCTACAGTGAGCCCCACTTTGAAAGGGAAGAATTGTGTCCCCCAAGCTCCCTGCAGGAGTGCTCCTGGCAGACGTGTGGTGAGCTTTTGTCCAGCCATCAACATCTGGAAGGCCAGCCAGCAGAAGGGCTTATAACAAGGTTAGTCTTTCCTATGATAAACAATCTGTTTTGTGCTTTTGATTAAAATTTAATAAAAAAAATTCAGTGAAAGGAACACTTGTTAAAAGCAGGTGAGGAAAGATCAACATTTACTCCACATAAAACTAATCCCTGTCGTCTCTCTCGTCTCATGTTCTTTATCCATCTGGAGGAGCTGGAGTCCTAGGAAGCAGGGGCTATGTGGGGGGTTTGCCTTTCACCCCCCAGCCAGCCCTGAAGGGTGTGAAACCTGACCTGTCAGGGCCACGCCACAGCTCACCCCTGAAGCAGAGGCCCTTCTCCAGCTGCTGCACAGACGTAGAATTCTGGGATGAGGGCGAGGACCCAGCACCCTGCGTATGGATCAGCCCCACTCTGTGCCACAGTGACCAGAGAATCTGCACCCGGAGACCCAATGAGGGCGCAGGCTTGGCTCACACAAGCAGGCTGGACGTGAGGACTGCAGTGGGCACGTGGACTCCTCACGGTGAAAAGCCAGTGTCTGGACACAGCCCTGGGACAGGTGTGCGTGCTCAGGAGGTGGAGACCGGCCACCCCGGAGAGTGTGGGACTTGTCCAGTGTGAAGTCGGAGTGCTGGTGGTGTGAATGCTGGTTGGAAAGCACTCTAGGGAAGGAATGTTTTCCATGTGAGAAGCCCAACCACCTGTGCTCTTGATCCTAAAAATTGAGCTCACTGCAGCACATAAGCTCATGTGTATATCTGCAGGTCTCTGTCTCCGTTCTAGACATGTGCCAGCATGTAAACACGCAGTTTCCTCCTGCACTCGGAAAAATGGGTGTCAACCGCACATACTGTAAAGATGGGGACATCTCGTGCAGAAATAAGAGAACTGAGAAGACATAATCTCTGAGGGGAAGAGGAAAGGAAAGATTATGGTAAACTAAACACTCATCTTTCTGAAAAGAAAGAGAAGGAAGGAGAGAGGAAAGGTGGGAGAAGGAGAGAAAAACTGAATACAAGGGCAACGCTTGGAGCTGCGGTGTCCACTGGAGCTAATAAAAGCCTTGTGGGGATGAGATCCCAGAAGCTTATGTGAACACACGTGTGTGCCATGGGCCCTGCCACAGTGCCGTGGTCACTGATGGGTCCCCATTGTGCAGCTACGGCCCTAGTGATGTCCCGTTGCTTGGTGCAGGTACATCTGTGTGATGCTGTCCGGGACAAAACTGTCCCCAGCACGCAACCCCGTCACCAGCCACGCCCAGCTGACCTCACCTCGTAAGTGTGGATTCTCTTGTTCTAAAGGCCTGGCATACAAGCTCACAGGTGAGAGGCAGACCAGGCTGTCCAGTGTCTCTGCTCCATCCACACAACGCTCCCTGGCACTGCATGCATGCAAGGCTTGGGCTGTCTGCCACCAAGTGCTCTGCATCCCCCTCGGCCTTCGGTGGCATGGCTGGCAGGCTTGGTGGAGAAGAGCTGCTCATGTCATGGTGGACAGGAAGCAGAGGGAAGGAGGAGCCGGAAGGGAGGACGGGAGACTTCCTTGCAGTCCTACCCCTTCTGACCGCCTCTCCTGACCAGACCTTCTAACACAGATACTCTAAACTTCTCCGCAGATTGCTCACTGATGCATAGAGCACCCTGGAGTGCAGTGCTGCCCCAGTGCCCTGTCAGTGAGCATGTGAGGCTTTGGGGGGACGTCTGGGTATAAACCACAACGGCCTCTATCGCAGCGTGCAAGGGAAGTAGAGGCATCACAATCTCCTTGTAACCCACACTTCCTGCCACACTCTGCCCAGCAAAGACAAGGAAAGTGAGAAATTCTCTTTCTCTCTGTCTCCCTCCCTTTCTCTTCTCTCTCTCTCTCTCTGTCTCTCTGTCTCTCTGTCTTTGTCTGTCTGTCTCTCTCTCTGTGTCTGTCTCTCTGTCTCTGTCTGTCTGTCTGTCTCTTCTGTTTCTTCTCATTATGTTGCCTAGGGAAGAAACAGAACTAGAGGCTGAAATTAGGTGCTGATTTCTAGCAAATTTTAAATCTTACCATGTGTGTACCAAGGGAAAGAAAAATAGTACTGGGGGAAGAACAAATCTAAAACTAGAATTCTCCGGCGTCTTCATCAAGGAGGTGAAAGGTATGGATTACATGACTGTTGGGCTTGTCCGGGCTTACACAACTACACACGCATGTTTGTTTGTAAATAAGTGAAACATAAAGGAAGGCGATGAAGAGGGAGAAGATATCTTGGGAAAGCTCAAGCAGCCTTCCGTAGGCGGAACGGCGTCTGGACTCCTCCCTGCCTCCAGTTCGGAGGAGCCAGCCCTTCACAGAGCTGAACAGGACTTGCTTCTGCAGACCTGGAGGAGAAGACCCCCAGCCCTGTCCACAGTAACCCAGTCCAGCCTCCTCCGGAAGTGCTCCGGATCCCAAATAAGATGCCGCTGAGGGTCTCTCCCTTCAGGTCTCATTTGTGTCTCCCAGAGACCGGCTGCAGCTGGTCCCGGACCACGGGACTGCCAGCCGTGTCCAGATGGCGCCCACCTCACCATGCAGCACCCTGTTCTGGGACAGCAGCCTGAGTGGGCACGGGAATGGCCGGAGTCAGATCACGGGCCCTAGCTCTGGATCTGCACACTTCCCCACGCATGCTCAGGCAGCCCGCGGCTGTGCCTTGCTTCGCCACGGCCAGTGCTGCTGCTCCTCCAGCATGCATGTCATGGTCACAGGCCACTGGAGGTCCGTAGAGCTCACGTGCACAGTTTAGCATCTTCTGTGCGCACCGTTCTGCATGGGTGGGGTTCAGAAAGGGGACTGGGAAAAACAAGACACAACACGAGCCCTACAGGGGGTTGTACAGGGCAAGTCCCCTAACAGCTCTGTGCTGGCCCAGGGACCCCCTCACAAGAAGCCTATCCGGGGTTCTGGGGACAAGCCAGTGAGTCTCTCTGGAGCAGCGCGTGTCCACTGCACAAGTCTAAGGTCGGATCTCTCCTCTCTGGGCATACTGTGTCAGCGTCTCCAGGTGTTGCTCTAGTGGTCACCTGGGTAAGGACTGTCAGACTTCCACCTGCAGCACGCTGTTCTCACCCAGCCCCACTGCCCGGACCCACCACCCACTCTTCTGCACAGTTCTGTGTATCTTGTGCAGAAATCGCCTCCTGGGACTGCCGGCCTTTGGGAAGAGGGACGCTGGGATCTCTGCGCTCCTCGCATCTCCACAGGCTGCATGCTGGGAAGTCCACCCCTTGGAAACAGTGTCCTTCGGTGTATCTTCCTACCACTTCCCAGCCTGTGGCAGACTACAGCGACTCTTCACACTGGCTGACCGCCCAGCACCTGCCTGGCTGAGTGGAATCGCTGCCCTATACCAATGCCTTTCCACCAGTATCAGCTGTGGATTAGAAGTAGACTAAATATGGAAAAATAAGCACTTTTTTATTTTTGGTTGTCCACTGGCAGAAGGTGACAGCAGGTGGTTAACAGTAAGAATGACGTTGTACCGAGTGGGGGCTGGCAGGGATCTGCAGGTCTAAACCTAGTGCAGTTTGCGGGACAGTTAAGATGTGCAATTCTCGCAGCCGGGGCTGGTCGTCACGGACCAGGACAACGGAGGAAGATGTCCCCCCAGAACAGAGTTTACAAAGGACCCTTTCTGGGCTCGCAGGGACAGTGGGGCACAGCAGCCTGCAGCCCACGTCTTCCCGCTGTGGACATCAGGCCCAGGGGAGAGCGCGGCTGGAGAGCTGCCTGCAGGAGGCCCTTGCTCCACCTTCGCTGTCAGGCAGACAGTTACCCAAAGGCCAGGCAGACAGCACTTTGTAGTCTTTTACTCGGCAGTAAAAATTTATGACAAGGAAAGTGTGCTGTTTCCTGTGTGGATTTCTCGCTCTGGTTTTTGTTACAGAGCCCAGGTCCCGGACTTTGAAGAAGATCAGTGTAATCATTTAACCCACCACATCCAGCCTAAAAAACGTCAGCCACGCGCATCCCATTTATGTTTAACTGCCATACAGAAGGTAAGAAATATCGGTAAATCGGCTCCTGTTTATCATCTCAGTCTCTGACATTTTCTAAGAAAGTCAGTGACTTTGTAAGTCGGCCCCTCTGCTGTTGTTTAAAGGTATTTGTGCTGTCTCGTTAACAGAGCGCTCGGAACTGACAGTGGTGTCCTCTGGGGTGACCCTGCGGCAGCACACCGGGCACCCCGCAACGCGTCAGGCTCTGATTGTGCTCGAGGTGGAGTGAGTCCTCAAAACGCGAACATTAACCAAGGAAAGTGATGATATGAAACTGCTCGGGGCAAATGTGTCCCCTGGGAAAGGGACAGAGGAGATGAGACAGGCGTGGCGGGAAGAGAGCCTGTGCTGCTCGTGGAGGCGATGTTCAAATGACTGTGAAATGAGAGGTTATTAACCAGTTGTATTAGTACAGTAGGCCATTTAAGCAAGTAAGAAAGCTGACATCTGACTAATTTATCTTTACATACACCGAAGTATTTTTAACGCATCACACAGAGATTCATGTTGAAAAATGAGCGTGCAACAAAAGAGAACATGGGTGAGCCAGGAGTGGTGGCCCACGTCTGTAGTTCCAGTACCAGTAGGCTGAGGCAGGAGGGTTGCCAGGAGTTTGAGGTCATCCTGGGTACATAGTGAGCTCAAGACCAACCTAGCGAGATAAGATCCTGCCTCAAAAAGCAAAACCACACAAAAAAACAGAGATCATAGGTGAATTCTTATAATAAATGGATGACTGATGCATTTTATAACATTAAAAATGTTATGAATAACATCTGTAGCTGTGTCCATGCATATATATACATTTATGGATACACAAATATTTTGGCTGAATAAAATAAAAATTTAAAAATTAAAAATATATATTTATAGGTAATATAATGGCCAAAAGTTAATGTCTCTAATTATAAGTTTTAAAAAATCTCAGTAGAAAAATGGGCTAGACATGTAGCTGCGCAAATCATAGAAAGTGTAGGTGCTGCTCAGTCATAGGGGGTGTTTATTCCCTTTATAATCAGAAACACATCTTCTAAAATACACAGGCACCTTTGCTCAGATTGGACTGGCAATCACCTGGACAGCCACCAGCAGCTCTGCTGCCAGGCTGGGAGGGAGAGGCCTTTGCCGTTTGCCCTGGCTGAGAGGCAGAGACAGCTGCTGGGGAAGGGAGGTGGCCCCGCACCAGGTGGGTCACTGGCCACAGGCTCACTGCGCCATTTCCTGGGGCCGTGGGGGGGCTGTGTGTCTCCGAGTTGGGCTTTTCTCTCGTGTAAATCCCTAATGCGAATCCCATCTCAGACCATGCCCTGTGGTGCTCTCTTCTAGGTTTACCTGGCACTGACTGCACAGACCCACCTCGGTGCTGGAGCTCCCTCAGAGCCACTGCCTGCTCACCTGCAGTCAGTAGGTGACTGGGAGATGCATCTGCAGGTTGAAAGACAGAAACACAGATGAGTGGCAAGTAGGGACCAACGGACAGACACAGGTAGACACTCACACACTTGGCTCCTTACACTAATAGCATACAAATCAATCAGAATTTGGAAGCGGGATTATTTTCAGGAGTGATATCAGAAGGATAGAAGAGGAGTTCTCAGTTCTCCCTAGATGTCTGGGAAAGATCAACAGACTAGCCATCCAGGTGAACTCACATTTACAGAAAATACAATGCGCTCGTGGAAGCCCAGACACAGCTGGGTAGAAACGTGTAGGTGGCATACGCGGTGGAGCACCGCTCTGTCACACAGGGGGACAAACTGGCACCATCTGTAAGAGGGCAGATGCCTGAGATCGTAATGTGAAGTAAAATAAATGAGATACACAGGCTGATGATTACATGATTTCTCCTATGTCAGAAAAGTCAGTTCTACATAATTTAAAAAATAAAAGAGGTAGGGCCAGAGGATTTAGCTCAGTGATTCCAGTGCCTGCCTTGCAAGCACAAGAGCCCAGATTCAGTCTCTGATAATCACCTACAACAATACTGAGCGTGGAGACTCACGCCCACCAGCAATCAGAACCACATTCCACAGTGCAGGGCATGGTGGCTCACTCAGTAAGCAGAGGCAGGAGGATTGCTGTGAGTTCAAGGCTGAGCTCAGTGCCAGCCCAACTACAAAGCAAAGCCCTGTCTCAAACAAACAAAAAGAGCTAATACAAAAAGCAGGGAGACAGATCTTTTGCAAATGGGAAGGGATCTAAAGACAGAGGGGGGAGAAAGGCATGGAAAGTGAGTAAAGGGGTGTCAACTACCTGCAGCAGCTCCCCAAGATGAGCGCGATCATTTCTACAGTAAACTTGCGTGAACTCAAACGTTTGAAGGAAAGAGCCCACTGGAGAACGACCATCTCTGCAGATGGAGAGGACACGTCTGTGAGCGACCTTCCTCGCGGAGTCAGAACAGTGTGACAGGTGGGGGCACAGCTTCCATGTGACTGCGGCACCTCCCACCTCTGAGCTCAGCCCAGAGCCCACAGAGCGACCCCCCCCCCCCAACCACAGCAGTGACAGAGGAAGGTACACCAGAGGGGACACTGCTTCCTGGGATCCTGAGACACCTCCTGGGAAGCGCGCTCTGGCCTTACCTGATGAGTACAGAGAAATAACCAGGACCAAGCCAAGCCACACCAAGCAGGGACCAAGGGAGTGGCGTGCAGGTGTCTGCCAGCGCTTTGCCTCTGCTGGGGGTGACAGCCGCTCATGGCACAGCCCAGCTGCAGAGAGCTTACCATTCCAGAGCGATGGACTGTTTCACCTGGCTGGAGTCCACGGTGGCCAGCCTCCGGGACCAACTTCTGACCTACCCTAGCACCTCGCTGGGGAAGGGCACTGAATACCATCATGGATTTGGAGAAAGGATGAGGATAAGATTGCATTCACAGGAATCTGAACAGTGCTAAGACAAAGAACACTGACCCCAGACTGCAGAGCTGAGTCCGACCTCACCTGCACTCTTGCAAGCAGCACATCCCAGATTCCCACACTGCCCACCGGCAGAGCCCGTCACTGAGAGCTCATCCCACGGCCCCATCCACCTGCTGGGCTCAGACTGGCCCCTCCCGCTGGGGAGGACGTGACCGGGGGCTGCAGAGCTCTTCCAGGCACAGCTCCGCCAAGGTCTCAACAGAGCGCAGTGCCCAGGCTGCAGACAGTGGGTCACAGCACCGCAGACACCCAGCCCTCCAGAGGGGCCGGTGGAAAACTGTCTCCCAGGATCAGCACTCGCTGCTGATGGTGCAGACCTGTCAGGTAACACTGTTGGCTGGAAAAGTTATCTGTCTCCTCAAATTCCAGGTCTCAAGGAAAGTTCAGCACTCTTTTCCCATTCCCCTGTCTCCTCTACAACCCCTCCCCAAAAGAGAACTAAGTCGTGCCATCTACCGGTACAAATTCCCAATGTTGAGTGTGATCATGATGTGCATATAAAGTGCACCAATAAAGATTCAAATCTTAAACAAGAAGAAAAGCTGAGCAATTTTGCAAGGATTCAGGAAATCGTGACTCTTTGAAAGGAGCCAACACAGTAACAATAGACTCTAAAGAGAAGGACCTGTGAAATGACAGGCAGAGAGTGCAGAGTAATCCTTTTAAAGATTAACAGACTAAGAAAATGGATGGGTAAAACATAAGTGGGGTTTGGAAAATAATACACAAACAAAGCCAGGAGCTTGACAAAGAAATGGAGACAACAGGAATCAAAGAGCAATCCCAAGGATGAAGGGCATGCCCCATTCAAACAATAGAAAGAGTCAACAGTAGATTCAAGAGATCTGCAAGCTTGGAGACAGATCATTTAAAATTATCCGAAAAAAAAGAGCACGAGAAAAATATTGAATTTTTGATGAATTAATTAAATTATTCAAGTTACTGAATTTTCAGGAATTACTGAATACCATCGAGAGATTTAACTTGTTTATAGAAGGAGAAGACATCTAAAAAGGCCAGAAACAGAAGCAATGACTGAGAAGTTCCCTAATTTGGGGGAACAGTGATCTCAAAGGATAGGAAGCTGCAGAATCCACACTGACACCCCAAATCCAGTAGTTTCTACAAACTAATTATGAATGTTCTGAAAATACAACAGTGTTGTAAATATCATCTGCATTAGCTCAGGAACAAAATTTTAAAAATCTTTAGAAATATTAAAAGGAGATGAAAGACCTATAAGCTGAAAACTATAAAACATTAATAGAAGAAGTTGAAAAGGATACAAATAAATCAAAGTATATCCTTTATTGATAGACTGGAAGATGAGTGCTGTTAAAATGTTTATAAATTCAGTGCAATTCTATGAAAAATTCAATGTCACATTTCAAATAGAAATGGATAGTTCTAAATTTCATATGGAACCACCAAAAAAAAAAAAAACCTAATAAAAGAAAAATAAGTGTCTTTATGAGCAAACAGAAAAAAAGCCTGAAGTATTCCACACAAACTGACTTCAAATTAGTAAAACAGCATGGTATTAGCAATAATCATCCCTTTGTTGGTGCCTGGAGCAGAACTGAGAGCCCAGAAATGGCCCCAGCATGAGTGGCCAAAGCGTTCTGGACAAGGGGTCAGAGAACACATTGGGGAAAGAAGGACAGAGCTTTGACACATGGTGTGAGAAAGGTGGGACATACATATCTGCACACGGAAGAAAGAACAGAATCCTCCCTTACAGCATACGTAAAAATGCTCTGAAGAAAGGTTAAATGCTTAAACGCAAGACCTGAAACTACAAAACTGATACAAGATACAGCAGGGGAAACAAAACAACACTGCACAATAACTTTTTTTTGGTTTGTTTTAGACATAACCCCCCACATAGAGGCAACAAAAGCAAAAGTAAACAAATTTGATCGGTCAAAATAAAATTCTCCCAAAAAACAAAAGAAACTATTAACCAAGAAGAAAATAAACTACTGATTGAAGAAAATACTTGGAAGCCATACATCTGATATAATGAAATCAGATGAGTCAATACAGAGAAAACAAATAATCTAATAACAAATTGGACTAGGGGCTTGAATAGATAATTCTCAAAAGACTACATAAAATTAACTAATACATGTCAGAAAATGCTCAACAGCACTAACAACTAGGACAAGGTAAATCAAAGCCACATCACAGTGGAATTACACCTGTAGAATGTGTTTTATCGATGAACAAGCTCCGTGGTGGCACATGCCTAGAATCCCAGCCTCCGAGGTAGGTAGAACAAGAGATACGGAGTTTAAGGCCCAGGTGGTCAACTTCACAATGGACTCGGGATGTAGCGCTGTGCAGCTGAGCTAACCCAACCCAAAACACATGCTACAGGTGTAATTCCACTCTAATGTGAGACCTGGGTCCAACCTCCTACACTATAAATAATGAAAGACGGAACAGCAGAGTATTGAGGTATGAGATAGAAAGAAAAGCTTGTGCACTGTTGAAGGGAATTACAATCAAAATTATTGTGGAAAACTGCACAGAGTTTCCTCAGAAACTAACATTAGAATACGACTCCCATGAGGCACCTGCGATTCCCTTCCCAGCACTGGTCTAACATTTCTGAGGTCAGCCTGTTTAGGAGACTCTGCATCCATGCTCATTGCTGGAATACTCACAATATCAAGAAATCCGTCTCGGCGTCCAGCAGCAGATGAGTGGACAAAACACGTCTAGCGCATGTTTGCACAGGGTGGAATCTAAAACTAGGCTCAGTGTTTAAATTAAAGAGACACCAGTACAGCAAAAACCACACTGACGTGAACCCCATCAAAGAGAGTCCGCTCACTCTGAACACTCGGAAGCCATTACTGTCACTTTCTGAAGCCCTTCTGGGTGTCCCTTTCAGAGGGTCTTCAGCTGTACACTGTGGCTTCCTCTCTGTCCTGAGTGCCCGTGGGTGCACTTTTACCATCTTTGTCATTGTGCCTTTGGCGAAGAGCTGACGCCAGATCTCATGAGCACAGTGGCTAAGGACAGGCACATCGTAATGCTTTTAACAGAAATTGCCATGCGCATTTCGAATTGATTTAGGGTGTCCAGGCAGCCAGGAAACCAACGGAAACAGGGAGAGAGAGGGGACAGATTCTTTCTAGTTTCAGAAAGAACCCCCTCTGGTGACAAAGCCATCTTCCAGGTTAAACTAACGTCAAGGACAGCACCTGTGCTCTCATGCTGGGGGTTCATCAGGCAGACTCGGGGTCAGGTCGGCAGAGGCCACAGTGGCTGTCTGCCCTACACAGTCAAAGGATTCACCGGAACGTCATGAGCACCAGTCTGTCGGAGGCTGAAGAAACTGAAAACCAGTGCTCAAAGTAGTGTTGAAGACTGGACCTCTTCCAAAATGGAGACACTTCCTTCTTTGCCTTTGTCCAGGCTACGTGCATATTGGTTGGTGCCACCGACATCCAGGGCGGGTCTTAGCCTTTGGTTGGCTGGCCTACCTGTCAGTCATCCACAGACACACCCCCGCTGTGCTGCCTAAACTTGCTGGATATATCTGAATGTGCTCAAGCAGATATATTCTGATTAACGGTCACACTGGGAGAGAACAAGTTTGTGTAATTCGAAGTCTGGCCTGAGAACTTAAATGGGAGCAGCCAGAACACACACGCGTCTATCCTAGGGTTCCTCGGGACGCTGCCTGTCTGCAGACACCAGCGGCTCCCCAGGTCCCACCCAGAAGGCAGGCGAAGCATTCAGGAAGTGACCTCTGGAAGGCTCAGTACTGTAGGGCCCGGAAGTGAGATGGGAAGGAAAGCTGCCGCCCAGGGCCTCAGTCACCTGTGTCAGCTCCAGGAGGAACCAGGACTCAGTTGGGCCACTAGCAGAACCAACTCAAAGTGGGTCATTCCTAAGAAAAAAGAGTGTATTCCACAGTCCTGGAGGCTAAGGTCTAAGGTCAGAAAGTCACCCCAGCTGGTCAGGGGACACAGATCCCCGTGTTCCATCACGGGGGCATCCCTTTCCCCGAGATGTACTGTGCAGAGGAAAGCACACGTCACCGCCGTGGGCAACCAGTGCCCTGTCCCACACAGGGAACGCTCCAGCTGGGTAGGCAGCCCTGCTCCTAGACAGCTCCTCTCTGGGGTCAGAGGATCAAGTTCAGGCTGCCACCCACTGCAGGCAGCGAAGGCAGTGGGTTCACTCCCGTGACCCCGCCATCCCTGGCAGAGGCAGAAGAAATCTGCAGTAGGATGAAGTCTCTGTGCTGTGCATCTGGTTGAAACTCCACTGTGCCGGGGTAAGGGCTGAGGTCTGGGGAAGCAATGGAGTCATCAAGCCTCTACCAGCAGGACTCTGAGATGGTATATCCTTCCTGCTGAGGAGCAGGCCCTCCCCAGAGGCTGGCCCTGTTGATCCATGACTTTGTTGGCTTCAAAACTGTGAGAAATTGTCTTATTTATTAACTTTTTAAAAAAACAAATTATCCAGCCTAAGGTGTTTTGTTGTAGTTACACAGGCATGCTAACCCATGGCCTTCAAGTTCATCTGCAGGAAATTGCCCTGCAGAGTCCTGAACCTCCTGGAAGTTCTCAGCCTGCCAGAGAGGACCAAGAAGCAGTGAAGACTTCCTGCCACAAACCCTGCTCTGTGACGGAAGACTCTGCCACCAGCTGGAAGACCTGGCATGTGAACCCTCGCCAGGCAAGCTTCCCCAGGGGAACATAGCCCAGCTTAGTGTGGTGTCATCTGCCGCAGAAATCTTCTCTGCAGAAAATCTTCGCTGTGCCAGACCCAGACTGCTGACCTGCAGAGATGACAAGTCTGAAACTGCATGATCACTTGTTACACAGCACCAGTGACTAATACACACACATTAGTTTGATTATAAGGGACATTGACTGATACAGAGGGAGGGAGAACAGAAGACAGACAGGAGACAAGAAAAAAAATCCACTTCTGTCTTTATGCATTATAATAATAAAATTGAAAAATAACTCAGTCAGATCTAAGCTGTGCTCCATGGAGAGGTTGCATCAATGAGCACTACTCAGACAGAAAACTCAGGCACACTCTATTCATCGAAAATGAGTGCGTACCAAGCACAACTAGCTAAATGTCGTGAGAGCAAAGAAGACGATTTGACTCCAGCACGCACGGAGTGATGGGTACAGAGCCCGAGCCGCCCCTTCCTTCCGCCGTGGTACTGCTACAGCTTACAGTCAGGCAGGCTTCCGGTGGGTGCCCACGTCCTCTGGGTGGGCGGATGTCTGAGTGTCTGAGTGTCTGTGCCCAGAGTTTCTTTCTGCAGCAACAGCAGTTCCCACTGAGACGCCGTGGCGAGTCTGGGAGGTGGAGGGTGCTGCCGCTGCAGAGGTGTGTCCCGAGCCCAGCCACTGCACACCACAGCAGGAGCACACGGCCGGGTTCCCGGCTCCACTCCTCAGCAGCTCAGGGCCTCCAGGCGGATCACCTTCTCTTTTGCGCAGTGTTAGAGTTCAAGAACATTTTAGACTGTGAGAAGTGACCGACCCTGCACGGGTGTTTTAAGAAAACTGAATTCAGTTATTTGGATCAGGCAGCTGCAAGAGCAGTTGTTGCGGGTGATGGTTCATCTATGGCTCTGCTAAGGCCTGAGCGGCTCTCACAAGCAGGACAGCCGCTTTTTGCCAAGTGCTAGAGAGCAACATTCATCCTCCCAGAGTTACAAAGCCTTCTCCGCATTTGCACAGAGAGTTCTGGAAGCACCTCTCCTCCTCCCTACAGCCAGCCATCAGGAGGTCATCGCTTCCTGTCAGTCACAGGCCTCAGGCCGCAGGCAGGGCCGCGTGTGTGCACCTGTGTGTCCTCTCTTCCGAGCAGCACATGCCCGGGACCCACACTGGGCATCGCTGTCCTCACGTGGGAGGGTGGACAACAGTGTGCTCCCTGGGGTAAAACCGTCCATGGCAGGAGCTGGGTGCCAGGCAAAGCAAACACTGGCTGCTGGCTGAGAAATTATGCCATAAACCTTGCCACCCTGGGTGCCTTTGGAGAGCTCTGCGAGCCATTGGGGGCGCTCAGCTTCCTTCGACGTCCTTGCAGGTGTGGCGCTCGTGGCAAGCACGTGTCCCCCTGCTGCTGTCTTGGCGGGAAGTCTGGACTGAGCACACTGAGGGCCTCGGAGAGTCTCTGGGCTCACAGAGACGGCAGGGACAGGAGTCTCCCGGGGCTCTGGGAAGGCAGGCGGGCCCCACCTGCTTCTCCACAACGCTGGGCTATGCCAGCTTCGCAGCCTCTGTGTGCGTGTGTGCTCGTGCGTGTGGGCGTGTGAACACACCCAACTCTCCGTCCTTCGCCATCCACAAACGAGGCCACAGGGGCAGGTTCCAGAGACAGATGCCTGTGGGCAAGCTGTTCTGGGTTGGGACAAAAATACCTCTGGAAGCTCCGAGAGACAAGCTGCCCTCCGAAGACAGGTGAGTGACTGTGAGGTCCATCGGGGGCCTGCGGGGCCTGAGCCCACTGGACACGGGGCTGCTGCGGGTGACACCTGAGAGAGGCCAGGAATTCACAGCCATGTGGCAGCCCCCGGGCAGCTGCAGAGAACCCACCTCCCGGCACTGGCAAGTGGCCTCGAGCCTGGGCCCGGCCAGGGCCACAGTGGGCCTGAGGGGGGCTGTGCCATCTTGTGCCCAGTGCTGCTCTGCTCCACCCCTGGCAGCCCCTGGGTGCACCGCAGGACCCACCCGAGGGAGGACTCGCGGGTCTCCTGGCCCTGCTCCAGGAGAAGGCAACCATGCAGGGCTGAATGCCCGGCCAGGAAGGACCGTGCCATCTCCTGGATTCTGACCTAGGATACACGGCTCTGGACATGCGTGGGGTGGAGGTGTGAAGATTTCATTTTAGCAGACATCACGACAGATGGTTTCTTCACTTTATTTTTCAATTATAGGTGTTGAGGAAACATTCGGCTTTTTAAAGGGTTTTGTGTAGGTCTGATATTTTCATACGAGTTTTCAATCATCTTTCAATCTTCACTTCACGTTATCACCGGCATTGAGATGTGATGCGGGTGAGGGAGAGCGGTGAGATCCGTGGCTGCAGGTCTCATCTGCGCTGGCTCAGGGGATCAGGAGAACGATCGGCACAGAGCAACGCGGGGTCAGGCGCCGCCGGTCATCGGCGTTCACCGCCGCACGCAGCGGGGCTCAGGGCTTCGTCGGGCTCCCGGGCGCCTCCGGCGGCTTCTCTCCAAATGGTTAAAAGCGGCTACCTTGTATGACGGTCACTGACACTCTGTATCATCCAGTTTATCAGCACGGCTCCGCACTGCCCAGCCTGGCCTCTCCCTCGGCCCTCTGGTCGGGTCTGCTGAGTCCTCGTCCCCTCAGAGCGCGGCCTTACCCCACTCGGCCACCACCTCCTGGCCTCCTGCGCGCTGCCTGGGCCCCAGCTCTGTCTCGGTCCAGGTGGGAAGGGCCTCTGAGGCCGTGCGTTCATTTGGGGGCTGCAATGTGCCTGTCCTGCAGGAGAAACACCAGCAGGCCGGGAGGCAGGAGCAGCCTGGACATGCGCGGTGAAGGCTCGCCGCAGCTGGGTGGAGCTGGCGCAGCCGGCAAATACTAAGGAGCCCAAAGGCAGAAAATAACAAAGTTTATTCTCGACAATGGACCTAAAAAACAATGGGCCACTGCTGGATATGCCTTGTTTGGGTAGGAAAAGTGTGTGTGCGTGTTTGTGTGTGTGTGTGTGTGTGTGTGTGTGTGTGTGTAAAATGGTGATCAAAATATTGGTGCATGTTTACATTTAAAAACATTTACAGTAAAAGATACATTGTCATTAATTCTCTTCAAGTTACCCCCCCCCTCCCGCCCCCGACATAAATCTCGCAGTTCTCACCACCTTCGAAAGCGGCTCTGGAGTCCTCTGTCAGGAGTGTCTTTATAAGAAGTGATGAAATTAGCTGACCACCGCTACTGAGTGGGACCAGAAGGGAGGCGAGCTGTGCACACCACGCGGCGCCCTCGTCCGCCTCGTCCTCAGGTGGGTGCCGCGTGACTTCCAGCCCTTCCCAAGAGGAGGCTGTTGAATCAGCCGGGCGGAGCAGTGCAGCCGAGCACTCAGGAGGAGGCCCTGGAGCTGCACTCGCAGGGCCGGCATGAGGGGCAGGCGCCCACGAGCCGGCGAACTGCAGAGATTAGTGGCCGTGTGTCGTTCACTGCAGTCGATCTTCAATCTAAACATTCACTGTCGTTTTGCAGTCACACCTCACATCTATAAAATATGTGTGCGTGCGTACAGTCATACACATCCATGCAGCTATGTCACCAACAAAACAACAGAAGAGCGTTCAGTGTTACCAGTGCCAGTTCTTCAGCCAGCCACGTGCAGCTGGGCGCCTATGCTGGGATCCTCCAGGGGTCAGCGCTTCTGGGCATGGCTTGTAGAAAATACAGGGAATTATGAAACACACACAAGAACAACAAGCACTTCAGCACATGTGGCTCTTATTTATGCATGTGACGTTTTGTCCCCTTTTTATACTTAGCTATCATTTCTTCTTACCGAGTAGATGTCACAGTGAAGTGTTCAGTAGGATCACACACCGGAGGGTCCTGGCTTTGCCATTTTCTCCCCGTGTGAACTAAATGTTAACTAGGAGGCAGCCCCAGAGGACGCTGTGATCCTGCGAGGGCTGTGTTTGTGTGAAGGATTAGCTGACAGAATAATTCATAGGTCACATGCTTGGAAGCTGAACTCTTTTGAAGGGACAAACTAATTCTTGACAGGTTTCAAGGTCAGATGGAAGGATCTGAATCCTATCATTAATAGGAGTTAGTAAGGAAAGAAGGAAAGAAAAAGAAAAGGAGGAAGGAAGGAAAGAGCAAAGGGGAAAAGGAGGGGAGACGAAGAATGAAGAAAGAGAAAAGAATGAAAGAAGAAAGAGAGAGAGGGAGAGAAAGAGAGAGAGAGCGTGCTAGGAGATCCAGCGAGCGCCCCTCCTCCTCAGTCTCCCCGGGTGCCACCCACAGGCCTGCTTCCTGTCACCCTCCACACGTCAGCATCTGACGCCTCCTCCTCACATCGAGCGCCTCCGATCACTGGAAGAGTTGGTTTTGCAGGATCTTGAATTTGTCAGAACCACTTTTCTCATCAGTAACTGCGCTGGCACGTCAAACCACAGGCGTGGGCCTTCCCTGGCTGGGGGTTACTTAAGCCAGGGTGCATACCACTTTCCCTCTCATTTACCACAGGAATCTTCCCCTGTGTCTGTGCAGGCCCTGAACCCGCCAGAGCTCCCCATGCTGTCAAGAAGTCAGTCTGCAGCTGAGGAAAGACACTGTCCAGGCCCTGGGTATTCCACAGCTCAGGAGCAGGGCTGGACCGGCTCCTGCTTGCGGTGCTGCTGGTATTTGCAGGAAGTACGGCCTATGCCCTTCAGCATGGCTTAAATCCACAAGGGAGGCAGTCTGATTCCAGACCCCTTTTAATCCTGACTGGGACCCTTAGACTTCCTCCAGCTGGAACTCCGTGTCCCCACGCAGTCCTTCCTGGCCACCTGGGGGTTTCTGGATGCCCATGTGGTCACACAGTCTTCTTGCCAGAGACAGGCTGCATCACCAGTTCATCGCAGTTTTCTTTTGAGCTTGAGTAGAAGGCCCGGGCTACAGTGGGAGTTTCTGAAACTCAGCACCACAAACACGGAGACGCGGGAACCAGTCAGAAGGGGTCTTTGTCCTGTGTCTTCTGTCTCCGAACACGGTAAGAAAACTGTAAGGGCCACACTGGTCCTGGAGTGGCCCTGGCTCCCCCGGGGATTCAGAGGTTTCCTCTTTGGGAAGATGATCTGCTGCCCCTTAGTTTTGCTGCTGCACCTGTGAAACGTCTCTGGGACCGGGCAGCTGAATCCACCTTCCTGGCCTTCGTGGGCCGGGCCGAGCGGAGTGCAGCAGCAGTGTCAGAACTTCCCGGCCCCCTCTGTGTCTGTGCGCAGAGGCCCTGAGCCTCGGCCTTCCACGTCCACGCTGAGGGGTATAGCTCAGCCCTGCGGTCCTGCCACAGCCTGGCAGAGCCACTTCTACCATACCTTCTGTCTGCATGGGGGTGGGGAGTGATGGGTCACGTTGGGTCCACCTCGGGGTGAACCCACGTCTCACTGTCCAGGCACACTGGGGGTGGCTCACCTGCCACCTACTTCGTTTCTATATTAAGCCAGTTTTTCATAAAAAAAAGAAAAAAAGAAAAAACTATGTACATTGCCTAGACCTCCTATATTGGCATACAGTGTTAGGAAAGTTTTAAATTCAGACAATTTTTATATCATTTGTAAAACAGTATTTGATGATAGCATCCACTTGAAGCCACATCTACAGATAAAGTCCTTCTTGAATTTGGTTCCAAAAGGAAATGAAGTTTTGACAAAACATTTGGTATTGATTCTTTTGTTAGACTATGAAAACATTTTTCAGTGTGTCCCTTTGACTACATCCCAAATATTTTTTTAAAAAAGCCTTTTATCAATACTGAAGTCTGAGTAGCTTCAAAGATAAGAAGGATTTCACCTCCTGTGCTTCTAGCAAGTCATTAACGTAATGTTGAATACAAACCCCACTGATAGGGAGAGAAGTTTGGCCATACCATCTGATATCTTTGCTATTCTGTTTATTTTCAACTTATAACCAGTAGCGTCCCTTTTGACAGATGTGTACATTTATCCCTCAACCTCCCTCTTTAGCCAGTTGACAGAATATTTCAAAATTCTGCCATGGTCTGTACTGCTGAGGGCGGACCTCTAGAGGTTTTGCTGACACTAGCGGCCCTTCTGGGTGTGGGAGCCAAGGCTCGCCACCCCTAATCCCTACATTCATCCATTTCTCATTTCACTGCTTATTCTCATGAGCACGCACCGAGCAGAGCGTCCTGCTCCTCTCCGGGTTGAATACACTCTACAACCTCCAAGTCCTCACATGAGAGCTGGAGGTGGAATTCTTTGGGAAGTAGGAGAGAGCCCAGGACAGAGATGCCTGTACCATCAGCCAGGCCTCCTGCTGGTGTCTGGGAGGCAGTGGAGGAAGACTCAGTGAGAGACACAACCAGCTTGGTCTCGCGACGCTGCCTTTGTCTGGTGAGCTGTGTCCCAGACCTTAATTTTCTGCTCTTTCTACAGGACTCAAAGCCTCCCTGCAGAGGGAAGGCAAAAACCCAGAGCTGAAGCCGTGAGCCTGTGATAGTCAGCTCTGGTGTCAGCTTCGTGGGAGTGAGAAGCGCCTCGTGCGCTAGCGACGCACAGTGCTGGCGGTACCGGTGGGTAATGGCAGCAGGCCCCGAACTGCAGAGAGGAGACTGACCCCACATGTGGGCTGTGGCAGCGACAGCATTAAAAAAGAATGAAAAAGCATTTGTCCTTTTCTCCTTTGAAGGAGCTCCCGTCTTTTCCATTGCCTTAGACTTTGGTCTCGGGGATCCCTCAAATTTGTACCACAGACTCTTCAGCTCCTTGACGTGGACTAACACTGGACTATACAGTGAGCTCCAGGTCTCTCTTCACCTCTGACTGAATCTCCAGCTCCTGTGCACTGGCGGCCATGTTTTGGACCCTTGAGGGTCCCTTGGTAAGCTTGCCTAGAAAATCCTTCGTGTGTCACATAAATCTGTTCTTCTAGTGAGCACTACCCCACACAAGGCCTCCATCCAGAGAGCTGGCCTGAGGGCTCAGGAGGGACAAGAGAGCTATGGAAGCTATAATAATTTTTCTGTGTCTTTATTAAGGGATTTCTCCAAATTAATTAATAGATATATGATCATATTTTAGGTAGATTATTTTAAGTTATTTATTCTACCTATATTTAATAAAAGCTACTACAAAAATAAATTTCTTCCCAGTTATTATTAACTAATAGATAAATAAAACAAAATTTATCTATAAACCAACATTCAGCAGCTCTAGTTGTGTGATATTATTTGGAGAATGGCTTGATTCTATAAAATAAAATGCCTTAGACATTTTTAGAAAATACACGAAACTGATATTAACAAGATTTTGAAAGATGTTTACCGATTTTTAAAGAATTCTTTGAAAAAGAAAAATTGCACTGAAATATATAAAGTTAATTTAATTAAATGTGAAAATGTGCTCACCTCATGAGAGCAGGGTGTCCTTCTCAGATACGTATTATCATTAGAAATATACCTGGATGTAAAAAGGATTTGACAGTCACATCTGGAAGGGAAGAAAGTTCAAAGCAGATGGTGGGGGGAAGGTGAGGCTGAGGAGGTCGGGACCCAGAAGCAGAGGCTACTCGCTCTCACGGGAAGTGGGGGTTGGGGACCAGATCACACGACGGCACCCGGTGAATTTTCTTTCTCTAACCTAAGATACATGGTTCAGAGTGTGATGAAACGTCAGAAGAAGCCCTGGCGTCAGACACACGTGTTTCTAGACTGGAGAGATTGCTTGGTGGCCGCGGGAGAATCAGGCCAACAGGAGACTTGTCCCAAAGCAAGCAGCTCTGTTCTGGTCTCAGTCTCGGACACTGCATGCAGCTCCCGTGGTGCAGGCCTGCTTCAGCGTCAGGGATGACTTGTGTTCTTGGGTCTGCCTCATCGCTGAGTAGAGTGAACTATATTGATGACCTTCAGGTGAGGTTCATCGTGCACAAGCTCACAAGTTCACCTTGCAAACCCAACGATCCTCACTCAGGTTGTGTGTGCCGCACACCCTGCTCCCTCTGTGCAGCCGGACTCTTTGCTGAAACACGTCCTCTAGATTCCAGGCTGGCTTCTGTCTCTGGCGTGGAGCGTGACCAGAGCTGAAGGCGGAGGTGTCAGTAAGCTAAGGAAGCAAGTTCCTCAGCCCTACTGGGAGAGCTCACCCGAGGGAACGACGCTGTGCCCACGCGATGGCTTTTGTTTTCAGCAGGCGATTCATTTCGGACCTCCAACCTCGAGGCCAGAGCTCAGGCAAACACATCGAATTGGCTCGTGTGATGATGAAGTCTCAAGGACCCTGCTCTCCAAATATTCACCTTCAGCTTCTGCAGAAGTTCATGTAGTGTCACTGGGGAGTCATTGTGTCAGAGACAGGCACCCACACTAACCTGCTACAACAGTCAGGCAGTAAAGGGCTGACTGAGAGCACCCGGCTGTTTCCAGTTCAAGCCTTCGTGACAGGGCCCAGCATCTCTGCGGTTGGCTGTACAAGGGTGGGGTGGGACACTGATGCACTGATCCCCCTGATGAGCCCTCCAGACCATTACACTGGCAAGATCGCTTCCACTGGTGCCACAAACCAGTCTCTCCACCTGGTAACCTGTACGGACTCTTCCTCATGCACGGGGATGAGTTAGGATCAGGCACGTAGAAAATGCAGAGCAACTACGCAGGGCAAGAAGGATATATTTATTCTTATCCTTGCAGAGAATAGATGTATGGTTGCTAAAGGGAAGGAATGGGGACAGGAAGTCAGGCCGGTGGCCAGTGCTGTCAGAGTGCAGAGCCCAGCAGTGCCACCCAAGCTCCGGTGTAGTAACACTCAGGTCTGGTTAACCTCCCGGGAGTGTAGGGAAGCAGCCTCTCACTCATGCTGGAAGTGTCTCGCTACAGCTCTGAGGCATGATCCTCTGTCCCCACTTTCTCAGGGGAAGCTGTGAGGGTATGTCAATATCTAACTCTGGATGACTGGGATTTTTTATTATACAAAAGAAGGATGATTTATTGTTACACAGAATCTATCAGGTATTCAGAAAAGCTCACATCAGCTTGGGCAGCTGAGCTTCTCTGCCTACCAGAGGGGAGTGGGGGGAGGGAGACAGACTTTCTCGGGTCTCACCCCCATGGCCCTTTCTAGCCAAACCTTACTCCTCACCATGGTCAGCATTAGCCCCACGATCCAGTCACCTGGCAAAAGCCCTGCCCTGGAGAGAAGAAGGTTCTTGGGAAGACCTGGATGCACCCCAATAGCAGCTCAAAAGTCAAAGATGACGGGCAACCTGCTCTAAACACCTAAACAGAAACACCATAGACCCTGGGAACTGCATTTGGAAGCAGCTTTATTAACTCCCAGCATCCTGAGTCTGTTGAAGGACATACTCAGCATGGTTAACCTCCACGCAAAGCTGTGGGCAAAAGACTGTGGCTGTGCTTCGGCACATGGATGGCCTTTCACTGTTCCTCTATCCTGCAGGAATCCAGCAATACTTCCCCTCTCTCTTCCTCCCCCAAGGTCTCTCTGTCACATATACACACTCACACACACACTCACACACACACGCGCGCACGCACACACATGTGCGCACACAAATGGGCTGCAATGAGACCCTGCTCACTCCAGTCCCTGGTGACCAACTCTGTCCCTGCTCACTGTCCCCATTCAGCAGAAGCTTTGTCAGGGGCAGGGGGACTGGCTGCCCCCACACCTTGCACATGGCACAGTAAGGAGCATCTCCGGCCATTATTCCTCTGTGTGTGGTGTGGGCCACCAGGGATGAGCCAATGAGAGGGCACTGCCTCCCTGGCCCAGCCGCCACCCAGGAAGTGGAGCCCCTTGTGGATTTGTGCTGAGCAGAGCATCTCCATCTCCCTGTCTCACGGCCATCCAGCTGTCATCAGGTCTCCTGGGTGAAGGCCGAGCCAGTGGCTGCAACACCCACCATTTGTAGAAGCAGCCGTGGACCTGTCAGCGTGTGCCTGCTTGTTCACCGTGCCTGTGTCTGTCATTTCCTGTGTGCAATAGGGTTACAGCCTGCAGTCTGCACCACCGTGCTCATTATTTAGATGAGACAGATGGGCTGTTGTCAGGGAGCGTGACCCAGGCCGGTATCATTCTGACCCAGTGTGAATGTCATGACCTGTCTCAGGCTCCCAGAGGCGGGGGAGCAGCAGGCCCTTGGGGTGATGGAGGTCTCTCCATAAATCAAGCGCCCCGACATTATGATAACTTTTATTAAAGAGCAAAGGGATTTCTTGACATTAGGCTTTATACATTCCAGCCAGCAGATGTAAATGGGGCTGCTTTCCCCCAAAGAAATAAAACCAGTTCAGTGCCTTGCAGAAAGGAGGGAAACGATACTCAATTTACTCAACCTGGCCGTTCCTGTTATGCAAATGTAATGATTTGAAAAATCACAAACAGCAGCAATGTAGAGAAGGCGCTGGCACGAGCATCCTGCAGGAGCCGTGTGGCCAGTAATTACTGAACCTGGCTGTGGGCGCACTCTACGACTTGAACATTCATGGGGTGTCATTATACTTTAAATTGTTATTAACGTATTTCATAACACAAGTAGCCTAAAATAATTAGGTGGCAAAGACGTGGTACATGGATCACTCCTACCCTGCTCCCCTGGCCTCCTCGCTGCCCCGGCCCAGGGAGATGCCCAGCAGCACTCAGTCTGTATTAGGACTTCTTGTATCTTTCCTGGATCCTTTGCTTTCTTTAATGGTCGCATTCATTTAGACACCTGTCTCTTGTGATAACTGGTTACTGTAAAACAGGCAATAACGTGTTTGCATTTTGCAGCGTTTAACCACACAGCTTTGGTGGCCAGGAACTACATCAGAATAAGGTGATGTAATACTTAAAGATGAGCATTTACATGTAAATAGATATGTGGAGGAAAAAATGACCTTTAATAGTTCCAAAATAGCTGTACTGAGTAGAAATCAGGAGAAATTAGTAAATGCAAACAGAACATATTTAAAGTTTAACTGTATCCCGACAGGAAAGCAAATTTCTGGGGCCCTGGATGAGATCCATGTCACTCATACTTCTCTAGGCTCCTTCAAAGGTCACATTTACTGGATCCAGCATTTACTGGATTGCGGAAGCTGGGATGCAGGGTGAAGGCTGGGCCAGATGCCTGCACTGCCTGGCACTGGAGAAGCCATCTGAGGAGCACTGGCCTCCAGGGACCACAAGCCAAGGACCACTTCTGTCAGGGATCCCTGAGTGGCCGGGTCAGGGTCGCTGGGTCATCATCTCAAGATTTCTCCAGCCGAGAGTCACCACTTGCTGCTCTGTGTTGCGACGGAACAGCCATTGGAGATGGGCCTCAGCAAGAGTCCAGCATGCTGGAGCTCCGAGTCTCCGTTCTGCAAGCTGGAGAGAGAGGCCGGCTGTCCTGCCCGTGAGGGCCGTGCTCCTGCCCAGAGCCCAGAGCCTGGAGCTCCAGGCCTCACCTCATCCCCGATGGCCCATCGAGTACCTCACGCTCTGCACTGGGCCGGAAAGCCAGGATCAGACCTTCCCAGTGATTCCAGGTGCGAGTCCCTGCGGCGTGTAGAACACAAGGTCCCCCACAGGGGTGGAGTCCTCAGGCTAATTCCGAGGACAAGCTACCCAGGAAAGCAGTCAAAATGCTTGATCTACCCACTGACACAGAAATGCTCTCCTGGGCCCCTGAACCCCACATTTCTGCAGAATGAATTCTCTTGGGAGATTTGCCTCTTTCTTCACATTTCGCGGAGGCCGTTATAGACTTTGCCTCCCACTACACTGGATAACGGCCAGCTTGGTAGGGACTTTGGCACTTGAGCTCCTCTCAGTACCATACAGCTCTAGCAGGTGGTAGGCACAGAGTGACGGGGCACAAGGCATGGAGCCTGAGCCAGGTCAGCAGGCTGAGAGGGAGCCTGGGAGACAGACGCCCACGCCCAGGCTCCCTGTCAGTCCCGGCTGATGACGTCACTCACACGGCACTAAGGCAGGTCCCTCGCCGTCACTGCCAAGGGCGCCTGTGTGTCTCGTCAGGGACAGAGCCGGGATGCTCAGCCTCCTGCTTCTCTAGGACAGCACACAAGACAGTGAGGGAAAAGCCGCCCTCCCGCTCCGAGTCCTGCCTGCCGCCCTCAGCAAAGTGCCAGCCACTCCGGGCCACAGAACCACAGCTTCCCCAGGTGAAAGGCGAGCGTGGGCAGAAGAGAGGAGAATTCATTCAAAACAGCACCTAAGGTGAGTGTGGTGGAGTCCCAGCTACTCAGAGGCTGAAGCAGGAGGCACCGACATGGCAGGAAGCAGACTGTCTCTAAAAACGTAAAGGGACAGAAGGAAGGAGAGAAGGAGGGAAAACTTTGCATCCCAGAGCCTGGGCTGTGGCCAGAGGCTCCTGCCGTTCCCTGCTTGGCCGCTCTGCCCGTCTTCTCTGGGAGAGGACACGGCCTCCACAGGGCAGTGCCCGGCCTGGCTCTCAGTCCAGGCCGCTGTTTCCCTGTTTTCTGACTCAGGATCATCTCCCTGGGCTCAGTCTCAATCATGCAGAAGTTCAACTTGAGTCCTGTGGATTTTATTAAATCTTTTCACACGGTTTCATCTCTGGCAAGTGGCCCTGTCCTGTGGAATCTGAGTTCCATACCACCAATAAAGATGAAGGAGTTAACATTTCCAGACATCTTTGATTAAAAACAAGAAAAAATGTGCCTTGCACTTTCTCATATTCGTTTCCTTGTATGCATTTAATATTCAGTCTTCCCAAAGAATTGGACGCCTGTATGAATCACGGTGGCAGATGCCAAGGCACCTGGTTGGCCACTGTCTGTGCCCAGGGACCTTGACTGTGCTCGGAGGGCTGAACACAGAGCAGGCTGAGTGTGACCGGAGGACACCTCCGCGGACCAGAGGGGAGGACAGCATGGACCTCCCGGCCTCCCGAAGGCTCACCTCTCCCCGTGTTCTCCAGGCTCTGCCTCCACACCCCAGCCTGAGGCTGCTCCTGAGTCCCAGGACCCCGGCTGTGTGCACCCCGCCCGAGCCTCCTCCCGTGCCTCACACATCGCTAAGCCGCTCAAGTCAAATGCTGGTTCCTCCTGAACCGTCACCACCTATCTGAGGTCTGCACTGGAGCCTGGACACTGAGAGTCACCCAGCTCTGCGTGTGTGACGGCTGGTGCCAGGCACTGCTGGCTTTCATCTCTCTCCTGCCTCCCCACCCCCTCTCAGCAGGGCACCGCGGGACCCCGGCAGCGCAGCGCCCCCGGTGGACAGTCTCCAGCACAGCACCTCAAGAGCGCTCCACCCTATGGGGTCTGAGGGCTCCAGGCGCCTGCAGGGAGGCGGCGACCCACTCTTCACTTTTTTCCTGAGAGCCTTACTTCAGGAACTTTTTAATAATTAACATACACATTGTTATATAATGATTGTTTTAAAGAAAAAAAAATCTGTCATTGTTCAGTGCATATTTCTTGCTATATTTTCTCTACTCAACCTCACAATTCCAGTTTCACCGTGGCTTTGGAATAATTACAGGAAATTTTTAACATATTTGTTTTCTCTCAAAATTAGGCTTTGCAAAGAAAGTGAGGCTGAGGCCAGCGGCGATGTGCTCATTCCACCAGTTCCTCGTCCACAGATCTGTTAGCACCAGCGATGTGAGCCGCAGGGTCAGCCTGATCCTTGTCCCGAATCCCACAGTGAGGCCCTCCACTCCCACGACGCCTAAAAACAGTATTTGTCTGCATTTTTACCAAAAAGATTTTTCGTTAAACATTGACAATAGAAGAATCTCTTTAGATAACGAAAACTGTACAATTAACAACAAATATATGCAAGTCTGTTTAAACAAACTTTTCAGTGAATCGAAGCCGAGCAGTGGCAGACAGTCAGCCTGGCACTGGCTGAGCTTCTGGCGGGTCTTGTTTCTTGAGCAGTGAGAGGATGGCCGCTCCAGCTCCGGGAAGATCTGCCCGAAGCCCAGCCCAAGAGGACGTGCCTGTCTAGGGACCCTCGTAAGCACGTTCTTCGACAGAGGCTACTTCATTTTCCTTTGGATTCTGAACTTTCGGGCAAACCCTTTTTGGAAATGCAATGAAGACTCGCTGTGGTTGATAGATTGCCTGTGCTGCCGTCTCAATATGCTCCCGAATCTGGAATGCCCAGGTCCACTGCTGACGGAGGCTGGGTCCCGAGAGTCAGAGGAAGATGCGAGAGGCGGTGAGGGTGAGTGGAGAGGAGAGGGGGGAGGAGGAAGGGCTTGTGACAGCAAGAGATGAGGTCGGGGGGACTTCAGACCAAGCCAGGAGAAAGAGAAGGAGGAAGAGGCCGCCTGGCACATAACCGTGGTGGCTGCTCAGGAGCAGGGGCTGCGCGCCAGCCTGGGTCAGCAGAAGCCTCTCACACTAGGAATGGGAGGTGCTGGGCTGCAACGCCATAGCTGCAGAGCTCCACTTACTTCTGACAGAGAATTAAACAGGTTGCTGAGGCCTACGTGTCTGTGGCAGGCTCTCTTGGGGAAAGTGACCCACCGGAGCCACTCTATACCATGGCGAGTAGCAGGGCTGAGGGGGCACGAAGAATTATAGGCATTTATATAGCCTTTGGGGCAGGAATAAGGCAACAAGAAACAGAAAGGAACTATATACTTCTCTAATTGGTGGTTCTGTCCATGATAGGGTGATGACATCAAGGGTCAAAGGGGAGGAAGAACGTCTCTGGGTGAAGTGGCCATTCTGGCTTTGTTGATGGGGAGCACAAGGGGTTGTGGGAAGGAGTGTGGCATCCCACCACAAGGTGCCATGAGTGTGGCATTTTGATGGAGAAACCGGCAAACCTATCAACTTCAACCCCCAGCACTTCGCGCTGGGGAAACAACACGAGATGGAGACAGATGGGTTCAGGGCCAGGCTCATTTGGGAGTCATGGTGATCCACAGAGCAAGCTTTGAAAAACACATTTGTAAAAAATTCTGCAGATACACAATGAGCAAAGGTCAGGGATTCAGCTTAAGTGGTACGGTGCCTGCCTTGAAACACAAGGACCAGAGTTCAATCCCAGGTATTGAAATAAAATGAAATAAAACAAAAACCAGAAGGAGCAAGCTGTGGCCTGTGTGAACACTCTATGTCCAGGTTGTTCCTGTGAAGAGAACGTCAGGGGAATGCATGGGTGCCCTCTCTGTACGCCATCTGTGGGCACACCTGCCCGGCGGGGACTGGCCCAGTTCTGGACACATGCCTTCTCCTGGGCAGCACAGCTCCCTGCACCCTGGCTCACCCTCACCAGGCTCCAGTCTGTGCTCAGCATCAGCGGCAGAGAGCTGGGGACCCCCATACACACACACAAGGCCCTGACCGTCCTGCTGAGACCCGGGCTACAAAGAGGAAACCTGTGACACCAACTGAGTAGTCGGCGGAGTCTGTCGCTGCCCCTGCCCCTGAACACGGAAGGGCGTGTCCTAGGTTGGCCTTAGGTCAGGCAGTGTGGGGCGCCTCATCATGTGACCTTCTGATGTCTCTTGGGGAAAAATCTGTCACAAAATATCTGAACATCAGGGCAAATTTCGGGCTATCATTTATGGAAAGTTGCACAGCACTGTGCTAACAGATCTCAGCTGTTACACAGGTTACAGACATCAGAACCTTCCATTATATACTGCAACTGTGTAGAGAGGACCCCTGAAAACATATAATACTTTGCAGACAGGCAGGCTGTGCCTGGTTGTCACGATCTGTCATAGAAATATGACCTGATGCCTTTCAGAGTGCTGTTTTGTTTCCCCAGCTGATAGGAGTGTCTCTATGGAAACCCATGGCCTTACAATTATATTTAGAAAGTCATGAAAGAATTTTGAGTCTTCAGACTTTAGGGGCTGGTTCTGGGTTGCTGGACTAGGGACTAGCAGTGTGTTGGCAGCTAATTTATTCAAGTTGACCCTGGACAGGTGATGTTCAGGTGTCTGGAGTCCCGGGGGTGAGGGCGCCTCATGGTGAGGGTCTTGTCACCCCACCCAACAGCCCCTCCCCGGAAGGAAGGGCAGTGTCTTTGGTAACCGTGTGCAGCCCACTGACTTGAGTTGGTTTTCTGCACCCGCTCGACTAGTCCGGTTCCTACAATGCTACGTAACTGTGTAGGGAGGGCCTCTGAAAACAAACACAAATGTGCCCGGCTCTCTGGCTGGGATTTGTGGTATCCAGGGCCTGTGCTCAGTGTGGCCATTCCTGTGCTTGGGTGGCGGCTGACTAGAAAACCCGAAGAGAAATGCGGACAGGGAAGTCCTTTGTTCTTCCCGCTGTGGCCACGAGATGCTCTTGAGACCTGGAGTCAGCATGGTGGAGAAGACAGAGGCTGGGTGACGCCAGAGGGCCGCGGGTGGAGCCACTGGGGGCCCGGCAGGCCTTCGGGAGCCGGCGTGGCTGCGCCCACCCCGTCTGCCCACTGTCTCCCACACCATCCGCCACCCAGTCTGCCCCACCGCCTCCCAGCCCGTCTGCCCCACCGTCTCCCACACGGTCTACACCCCGTCTCCTGGGAAGCTCAGGTGGCACGTATGGTCTGGATGCTGCTGCCCAGCCAGGGTCGCACTGACTCAAATCACAGCCCCCTTCACATTCCCAGCATTCCCAGGAACCTCCGATGAAGACCCAACCATGACAGCTAACGTGATGGCTTTAGAAGCCGCCTCACCCCTTAAAGTCCAGCTTCCGTTCAGCCCCGAGCCGTGCTAGCCTCGGAGGACCCCTCTGGGCATCAGGTTAGGGTTAGCACCAAAGGAAGGTCATTGTAGATTCAGTCCTTTTCCCCTAAAAGCTTGAGTTCTGCCCTTTCTGTTCTGCTTTAAAACAACCAACCGTTGAATTAGTGTAACTTCCCCTGAGAAGGGTAGAGGGATTCTAAGTGCCTTATTTCCCGCATCTCCCCCAAGAACTGAAATCCCCGTGAACTCATCAGACAGAGGCTCTGGGGACCTGTCTCCTCCCTCACCCTCTTCTTCTTCCCTCTACAGCTGCTCACCAAAGACCCGCACTCCTCAGACACCGAGAACTGTCCGTCCGTGTCTTCCGAGTCAAGACTGGGCTCCGCAGCTGTGCAGAGTGGCCTCTGCCTCCTCCGCCCTCGTCCCTCCTCTGCATTCCCCCAATGTGCAGACGTCTACCCCTCAGCCCACCTCCCGCACTGTGTGTGTTGAGTGTCACAGACTTTCTCCCTTCAAGTTTTTAGCCCAGGGCTTTGCTTCTTGTATCTGTTCAGAGTATTAACAATGCTTCTCAGGATAAAATGCAAAATCAAGTAGATGTCTTCAGGGAGTGAAGGAGTCCAGCAGAACGCGGGGCAAGAGCGAGCAGCCGCGTCCCTGTCCCCCAGATGCAGTCGTACGCGCAAGGCAGGGTGCTGGTGCGGAAGCGTGGTCTGAGTGAAGGAGCAGGAGTGAAGTTTTAAGTCTTGACTCTCTTTCCCCATCGACAGGCACAAATTAAGAGGGCTGTGAAACAGTAGCATCTCCAGTGACCTGCGCTTTTGAGACAAGAGCGCTGATGCCCCGGGAACAGCAAGGTCGCACAGCCAGTGCTGCGGGATGCCGGCGCTGGCGGCGGGCGCTCTCAGAGCCTCGGCAGCGTGATGAAGTGCTGCTCTTTCACCAGGAAGAATGTTTGCTTACTATTTCATCATCCCCTAGAGGTGCGGGGAGAGAAATAAGCACATCAGTTGTCATTATGACAGGATAAAAATGGAGCCATCATATTTCAATAACTCGCGAGGAGTTGCCCGTGGAGGGAGCACTTCTGGGTCCCTCTCCCTCCGCGGTAAGTTAATATTATCTCCCCGGGATAATTAGAGCCAAGTTCAATTACTGACCCCGCTCTGTGCGCGGGCCACACCGTGGGTTGTGACACAACGTTTCACACATTTATCTTCTCACCGAACTTGCTAAATCTGCATCGTGCAGGTGATTAATCTCGTGCGGCCCTTCCAGCCGCCCCATTCTTCTTGTTGGGCTGGCGGGTTCCAGAGCCCCCTGAACACACAGAGCAGGCCTATTTCTCTGCTCTTCTCCAATTTACGAGCCTATTGTATGAGGGTATTGGGGTCACTGGGGAAGCTGGGTCAAGTGAGTGGTTCCCTCCTGGCCACACGGCCCCACCTGGCCAGGCCCGCAGGCCCCTGGGCTGCATCTTGGGGAGCTGCGGCCACAGCTCCAACAGAAACCACCCGTCCACAGGGCGGCCAGTAAGTCCCCGTCCTCCCATCTTCAGGAGGCTCCGCAGGGCTTTCCCTCCGCCCCAGGTGTTCACTGCGTTCTTTTCACTGGTGAGCCAAAGAGCTGACTGAATCTGCCTGGGGCCGGTCAGGTCGGGTCGAGGGAGAGGGCTGGGAGGACGTGAAGTATGCTGCGTCTCCTGGGCCACCAACACGGAGTGCTGAGTCAGGTGGGCTCCACTGCAGAGCTGTGAATGTGTTATAGCTTTTGCTATCCTAAAGTATTTTATTTATTTTTTAAACTTCTTCCAAAGTTCATTTTCTCCTATCTGCGGTTGACAGTTAACGTATCAGAGCTTGGTCCAGGGTTCCTGGCCCGTCGGTGAGGAAGGAAGGACGAGGCAGAACCGAGGTGTCCTGGGGCCTGCAGACCCCACAGGAGCCCCTGAGGTTAGGAGACCAGGCAGGCCCTTGTAAGACTGATACTTGGCACAGGGGACACTGCTGCTGATGCCACACCTGTTGGTGACCCCTGCTTCTTTCCACGCCTCCGAATCTCCCCGGGGACCTTGTTTTTAGGGGGAATGGAGTGTGTTGCACTGTAAGAGTAGCAGAGCTCCTTCCGGCAGCTGTTCTGCGGTTGATGTCAGAAGTCTCCACCAGTTCCGGACCCAGAGGAGCTCAGAGGTCACAGCCTGGTCAGCACTGGACCCAGGGTGCTGGCTGGAGGTGGCCTAGTCCTTGCTCCAGAGTGGTCTCCTCACATGGGGTCCCCTGTCCCCCCCGCTGCAGACAGCCCCGTGTCAACAGGGGATCATTCAGATTGCTTGCACGGTCCCGGAGTGCTGGGAGGAAAGACCGCTGTCTAGACCAGAAGGCCGTGGACGTGTCTCCACCCCATGGGCCGGCGGTGGGCTCCCTTCCCACAGCGCACTGCTGACAACGGAAAAATGAGTCCTGGTCTTCGGGTCCTGCTTGAGGTCACCACGGAGAGTGCTGCTGAGCTGGCCCCCAGGGGACCTCCAGGACGACCTCCTCCCCTTGCTCCTGGGCCTTTTTCAGGGTCAGCCAGTGGGTGCAAATCTTGCAGCATTGCGGGTGCTGAGGGAAGGTGGCCAGTGGGATGTGGGAGGTGCATTCCCATGATGATGAGCCACAGTCTTGCCATGGGTGGGCAGGGCCTGGAAGAGGCCAACACAGGACACTGAATGCCCTCCATTATGTCTTCTTCCGGGTGATAACAGGTGAGTAAGGCTGTCTGGCTTTTCTGTCTCTCACTCACCCTGCGCACTTCACAGAGAAAAATCGGTGCCAGGGCCAGCAGGACAGAGCATCTCCTCTGGCCAGCGCTTCTGTGTGGAGACAAACCCTGGGCTCCTTTGAGGGTTCTGAACGATGGCCCTTGCGAATGGTACCCAGCACTCTGTGCGGTGGAAGGTGAAGTCTGAGGTGGACAGGCAGTGGAGATGCCCCGGAAGTCCAGGGGGCGGCTACAGACTCCTGGGTCTCACCACACCTGGTCCAGCGCGATGAGTGTCAGCTCAGGAGCCCCACGTTCAGAAGCCATCCTGAGCCCTTTGCTCCAGGAACAAGCAGACAAAGTGGGGGCACAGCAGCTCATCTTCTCTGGACACAGGTTGAAAACAGAGGCATCTCCTAAAGCCCCCAGGCATCTTTGCCCGGGAAATTAATCTGGGTATCAAGCAGACAGGACGGAGGACCTTAGCAAGCCCATTGCGCATCACAAGTGAGAGACGTAAGTGCCACGGACAGCGATGCCAGATGAGGCAAGGCGGAGGATCTTTCACACTGAAGGAGAAATTGCCTGCATGGCCGGGAGAGCTGTGAGGGAGAGGGCAGGGCTCCCTCACAGGCCCAGGCCTCTGTGAGAGACAGAGCTGGGTGTGTGGCTCCTCCCCACCCACGAAGGCTGCACTGCGGGCCCTTTCTCCTCCCACGTTTCCTGTCCTGTGCAAACCTCCTTCCCCTTCCTCAGCAGGGCAGGAAGCACTGCGTCCTACCCCTTGTCCAGTCGTCAGCCGGCTGCTGCTCTGACCAGACAGCTCGCTGAGGTCAGTTCTGGGGCTTCGTGAAGAGTGGCATTGGTTTTCAGTCCACGTCTGCACTCGGATCCCGGCCCCTCAGCCGTCCCCAGGGTTCACTCAGGCTGGACTTTAGTTCTCGCTCCATGCGTTTTCTTTCTGAATCAGTAATCGAGTATTTGTACTTCAGAACATGAAACAGCAAACTCCTCTTCTTGCGCTGCCCGTGGGCGGTGGTGGTTTATTTCACTTGCCTGGCGGGGAACGGCACAGACAGCTCCTGGAAATCTCAGCCCCAAGAGCCTACCCCAGTCCACAGCCCCCCAGTGGTCAGCTGACCCGCTTCTGTGGTGCTGACCAGTAGGCTGATGTGTCCCTGTGCACGGCCCTGGCAGTGCCCTCCGCGCCGCTGGTTGGGTGCAGTCTCGCCTGGCCCTGGGAGGTTCCTCTGTCACAGCGATGCTCGAGGCCCGAGTGCACCGCGCTGGCTTCCTTGCCCTCTCCGCTCTGCTCGTGTGAACGTGAGATCCGCCTTAGCCTGCTCTGCCTTCTACACACGTGTACAGCTGCGGACACGGGAAGGCCAGCAATGTGTGAAAACTCCACGCCTGAGTGCGGCCAACTACACTAAGCAACACTGTAACTACACTAATGTGACATTAGCTGCCAGGGACGGGCTCTTCACGTTATTTTCCACCTGACAGAGGGCGGCAGGGACACTGCCCACTCCAGGGTTAGGAAAGACTGTGGACACTGAAGAAACACTTTGCAAAATGTTTATACTGTGGTGTGTGTGGCACCAGACTCTACAGATCCTTGCTATTCCTCAGCCTCCTTCATCTGGGGAGTCTGGCCAGGTGGGGATATGCATTCGTCCTCCTGTTTGAGACTGTGCCAGATACGTAACAGGAAGGTGTTCCCTGACTTACTGGAGGCTTTCCCTGGTTTGGATACAGTTAGGACTTCCTTGAAACTATGTGTGAAGGGTAGACATAAGTCCTGGAAAGTTTGTTATTTTTTCTTGCTTCTGGTCTGCATTACACCTTGAGTTATTGTGGGATCCACAGAGACACTAGTCCTGAGTCTGAAAGGATTAACAGTCTCACCAAAAATCTGTTTTGGTGCAATTCCCAGGAAGATTTCAGAGCCTGGAGAGGCTCATCTACTTGGCTGAGTTTGGAATAAACATCTCCAAAATGTTGGGCTTGTTTCCAAACTAAAATGAAATTTGAGGTCCACTCATTTCACTAAATATTAAGATAAAGAGAAATCCCTTGTTGAAATTGGACTGGACAATCAGTACCCTTGCCATTATGGAACTGGATCTACTCACACATTCCATTCCCGTCTTCTTTAAGCCCAGCTGTTCAAGAGGAAAAGTTATACTTCCCTTCCCTTGACAATGTGTTTGGTGTCGTCGGCCAGCATTTGATAATATCAACGTGGAAAATATGATACTCCTTTGGAGTCGGCTATGGATGTAGGCAGGAGAAATGAACTTTTGTTATCAGAGTGCAACTTACAGGACTCAGAAGACATTACTGAGACACGAGTTGTCCTTCCTTAGCACACGACATTCCTTGGGAGCCATTTCTGCCGGCCAAGGCCCACACGCATACCTCCAGGGCTTCCAGGCTCCCCTGTTCTCAGACCAAGATGGCAGCACAAGTCACCAGCCTCTGGTCGGAAGCAAGAGAGCATGGATAACATATGGATCGGTATTTAACATCATTATAACTCCTAAATTTAGACATCCTTTCATCCCAACCCATGGGCCTGAGGACCGCTGCTCCTTACTTCTGAGGTGAGGGACTGAGCATGCTCAGGACCCACCCAAGTGGAAGGCCTGGTTGGCCTGCAATGTTATTCCATGATGCTCTGCTCCGTGAGAGGTCATGGGTGACCTGCTTATATAGTAACCTGTAGTCACCTAGCCTCTGTCTGAGGAAGAAGATCTGAAGGCCTAGAGCCACCTAGCTTCAGGGGAAGAGGTTTAGGGGTCTGTAGTCATCTTCTTCTCCACTTCCCCTACATGATATCTCCACCCAGGTGGCAGAGTTGGTGTAATCACCTGCCCTAGCTCCTCTGCGTGGTCAGCAATCAGCATGGAGAGCCAGACTTCCTTGGCTGGACAATGCAAATGTTTCCATCTTTATTTACTTCTAGTTTGGAAGAAAACAACTTAAGGCAGCTCAGTTTCAGAAAGTTGAAAAGGAGAAAGTGAATTGGGAAGGACCACCCCACTATCCCCCACCCACAGTACAGGGAACTCAAAACACAAGTCCAAAGCTTTGATGCAGTAAGAACAAGGAAGATATATCTTGATGTTTTTATTCATTTCTTTGTGGTTCTTCAAAAGACCAGATCTCTGATATAAAGACAGAAAAAGAATAAAATAGCCACCATTCTAAAGTAGGTTGTGACACAGCCTTTGGGATTAAAATCCCCTAATTGAAACATGAGCTGGCAGTCAATCAAATGTGTCCTCAGACTCAGCTCCCAAATGATGGCCACACAGAGCTCGACTGATTAGACACCCACTAGTGAGTATAATTAACGCGCAGTAAGAAAAAGGATGTAAAATATTCACTTGATCAAAGAAGAGAAAAATAAAGAAAAGAATAAACTGTTAGAACAATTGGAAATCAGCAGCAAATGACTGGAGGCAGGGTGTGGGGAGCAGGGCTGGGTGGGAAGGCTGCGGGGCTACCAGGCAGGCAGACACCTTGCCAGTGCTGCCCTGGGATTCCAGCCTCGCTACTCAACAGAGGCCCATCCTCCCCACACTCCTGGCATGCTAGGAAGTAGACATTTTCCCCGCGTGGCAGGAGGCCGAGACGCTAAAGTGGTCTGCTGCAGATCAGTGTGCTGTTAGTCCCCAAGGACCCTGCAGAGGAGTCACTCATGCTACAGCTTAGGTGAGGCCAGAGGCTGTGGGAGGCACTCGGGAAGCAGCTGTTCACCCGTGATGGTGCCGGGCCAGAGGAGGAGTCACCGTGAATCAGAAGAGGACCTACTTTGTGTGGTTCTGGACACTGGACTCAAGGCCTGTATGCTGACCTATAACCCAACACTTTTTATTTTTTATTTGGAAACAGTATCTTACTATGTCACTAAGTGGTACAAGCTGGGCTTACATTTTCAAATATCCCTGCCTTAGCCTGCTGTAGGGCTGAGGTTAGGAAACTTTTATTTCTAGTTCATATGTGAATTTTCACAAATTCATATGTGAATTTCCCCATAAATTCCCAGAAAAGATTTCTTAAACAGTATTTGTACCAAACCTATCAGTCAAAGCCCACTGGAGTCAGTGACACTGAATGTGGCACTTGCCACAGCAAAAAGACCCCCAGGAAGTTGGGGGAGCTCAAAAGGGGAGGGAGAGCCATCTGCACAGAGGGCGAGGGGCAAGAGCTGCTCCCTGGAAGGCACAGGCATGTGGGCAGGCCAGGTACTTCCAGTGGCCACTGGTTTCATGTTACTCCACAGGACTGTCCATGGTCCCGTCCGCAGTTGCCTGAGTGCGGCCTGAGAGGACGCCATGTTGGGGGCTGTGGAGGGGAACCCCAGTGCACCCAAATTTAACGACCCAATTCAAAAATGGGCATCTGAAATGAACAGATATTTTTCAGAGGAAGAAGTAAGAGCAGCTAAGAAGCATATGAAGAAATGCTCAACATCATTAGTCATTCGAGAGATGCTTCCTGACTCGAAGTGCAGGCTTTGCTATTTCAACGCACATGCTCCCTCCCTCCATCAGGCGATCAGCAGTTGGACTATTTTTACTTTTTCAAATCAGATTTTTGTTTCTTGCTGAGCCACCAATACTTTGGATGCCCCTTGAAGTGGGCTTCCTCGGAGCACCTCCTAACTTCGTACTCCTCATCGAGCCTTTGTCACCTCCAGGCTCATGCTTACCTCTCCAACGCAGGGTCCAAGGGTTGAGTAGCACTTCTGGGAGCATGTGTGTCACCCACACATGGACACCAAATGTTCTTCAAGCAGCTCTCAGACCCCCTCTCTTCCAGTGACTTATGGAGAGTTCTATGTTGACCACCACTGCACTTTTGCAATATGTTGATATGATGAGAAAAATGCAGCGTTTGCTTATTCTAAATGTCAAGCATTCTGCTTCACATGTAGAGGAACCAACACGATTCAGAGTCTGCAACTGAACTTGTATTTGGTGACGTTAGATGTTGGATATCAGCTAATTCAAGGGACAGTGAAATCTTCTAAATTCAACTTCTCATACGTACATGGATGTCATTGGTCTGAGTCTAACTAGCCTACGAGAGTTTGCCTGTCCATTAAATCCTTTGATTGAAATTTATACTCCCGCAAAGAAATATTCTCACTGAACTCAGTGTCTGCTGACATCGTAATATATGCTGACGCATTTCTGTGATTTTTTTTTCTCGAACTCTTCTTTATCTCAGCAAAACAAATGGATAGAAGAAGCAGCTCTGGAGGGAAGGCCAGCCCTACCTGCTGCTTTATGTGGGGTTCTCCAAGTCACTCCCCTCGGGGAAACGGCCTGTCTCTTTGGGAATCAGTGCCCAGCTTTCCAGGGAAGCCGTCACTCATTGACCTCCTCAACTGTCTGTAAGTAAGAACTACCCACGGCAGCCTGGCTCACAATGGTTTATTGTCTGTGACACAACAGGATGGCTGGTTTGCAAATAAGTGTGGTTCCCCAGGGAAGACAGATGCAGACAGAAAGCCAAATGGACCCTCCCGGCCTCCGTAAATGAGCTCCCTCTACTTGGAAACAGAAGGTTTTGTTCAGATCCACCCAAGACTCGCTCTGCTCTTAGTTTGTCCCAGATAATTAACATCACCATGGCCACCTGGCTGACCTGGAGGACAGTCGCGAGTCGAATCCCAGCCGGCAGCAATACCTGTGCGAGGTCCAGAAGGGAGACCTGGGTCCCCTGCTCTAGATAATCAAACTCTCTCTACTGCACCAAGTGACTGGCATTGTCGTATTTCAGAAAATTGAATTCAGCTTTATGAAACATATGTTTAAAAGCTGTACACTTTCAATAATTATGCTATAACATCCCTGTTTTTATGCAAAGCTAACTAGATATTGTCATATTAAAATGGCAAATCCAATTCATTTCTTATGAAACACATGTTTAAAAAAAATAAAAGGAACACTTTAATTATTTCAGGAGTGTTCCGGCCAGCTCGCCGCCAACTGCATATTGCATTTGTTTAAAACTCAATCATGCAAAATGAAGACTCGATTTGAAAAATTTTAATAAAGATAACCAGCCTATCACACTATCATTTGAATGCTAATCGACACTCCCATCCAGCCAGGGAGCCGGTGTCAACTTGGCTGGAGGCTCTTTTATTCCGCAATAAAAACATTTACATTCTAATGATTTTATTAAAGCGCCGGAGCTGTCAGCAGCCCCAGATGACTCCGCAAACTCTATCAGTTATCAACTCATATTGCCTTTATCAGAACCACCCAGTGTGAGCCCACGCCACAATGAGACGTCTGCTGCTCACGGGCGGGTGTTTAATCATTTCTTCTCAGCATTGTTCTACTTACGGAGCATAAGTAAGAGCTTCCAGTCGCCCCAGAGTGCTCCTGACAATGGGCCTGGACGGCCCTGTTCATCTTCCTCCTGCTCCGGGAAGCGACTTCCCCCGCACCCGCCCCACCTTTTATTTTGTTGTTGCTGTCACTTAATTTCTTCTTTTTTTCTCCACTGCCCTCTCATCACTCAACAGCTCTGAATCTCTTCTTTGCCCTCAACAGCAGCAGGCTCAAGAGAGGGTGAGGCAGAGAGATGATAGCTCGGCCTGAGGGGCTGCGGCGTGGGGAGGGAGGGGACCGAGGCCTTTGGAGAAGGCGCCCTCTTTGTCTCAGGCACACAGTAGTGACCACGGGGGAGAGGGTGGAGGAAAACGACAAGGCCTCCTTTCTTTTCACCTCTTCGTTGAAGAAGGCAGCATTCACCCTGAAGTATAGACCAGAAGCGAGAATGACTTGGCTTTAGTTGAAACAATATCCTGCTTTCTTTTTCACCCATCCAGAGTAAAGCAGGATATTCTAAAAGCAGAAACACCTTCCCCATGGCGTGCACCTGGAAGTCTTAGTCAAAGCTGTGGGGAACTGCCTCGGCTCAGAGGTGTCTCCTCAGATTGAGGATGTGTGTCTCTGTGGTGTGGATTTGGGGTCTCCTTTATCTTCTGGGGGTCTCAGTAGAGTGTCTCCAGCATGCAGGGTTCTCTTGCCCTCTGGATGCCCTTGTGGAGCACAGCGGGGATGGGAGGGTACACAAGGAGCTCTGGCCTCGAACCCCGATGTGCAAGGCTGCGTTTTCTGGGACAGCTGCCTCTGTGTTGCTTTTAGTTTTACATTGCTGCTTGCTTTGATCTTTCATCCCCAAAATGCCAGCATGATGCTGCGCTGGGGCAAAGCCTGAGGCATCCTGCTGCCTCCTGGGACCCGTGCTTCGAACCCAGCAGCCCTTTCATCTGATGAGCACTATTTTATTTGTCAACAGCAGAAAAATCTGTTCATGAGACTCCAAAACTGTGCAAAACCCAGCCAGAAGGTTAGCGCTGTCTCTGCAGCATCTGGGTGACTCCGCAGGCACAGCCGTATGCCTGAACTGGCCAGCTCAGAGCTTCGCCGTGGAGCCACGCAGGGCCTCACTCCTCTTTGAACCTGGAGGAAAGGATTCAGCCCATCACCAGGCACTCCTTGGGCCACGCTCAGTCCAGACACCCCTGTGGTCTCCATGCTTTGCCGCCAGACCCACTGCCACCAGTGACTGAAAGTTGTTCCTGGCTGGCATCAGAAACCCGAGGGCCCAAGCAGAGGAGGCCACAGCCTGCAGTCTTCCTCCCAGCACAGTGAACACGCGGGACAGATTTCCACCACGGCAAAGGGCCTCAGGGATGGGACGACGTGTCTTCCCACTGCTGTCCCACTGTCCAGCCATTGGGGAAGGTCGAGTGTGCGCAAACCCTGCTCAACATGGTCCACAAAGTAAACTTAGCCTGGTGGCTGCTCCTCAGGGAGCACAAGCCAGAGACCTGCACTCAATCTGTAGAGTCCCGTGTTTCCTACCAATGAAATCTTAACATTGCTTGATCTGAAAATATTCACATCAGCTTTGCAGATACCTCTAGCTTCAATCTAATCTGGATTTTAAAAGATGGCTGAAGAGGGGCCGGGGAGTTAGCTCAGTGGTTCCGGCGCCTGTCTTGCAAGCGCAAGGGCCCGGGTTCGATTCCCCGGTAACCACATAACAATACTGGGTGTGGAGACCCACACCCAGCAGCAACCAGTACCACATACCACAGTGCCGGGCGTGGTGGCTCACGCCTGTAATCCCAGCACTCGGGAGGCAGAGGCAGGAG
>PVIR01003375.1:5114-89602 GCA_004026965.1 Petromus typicus | reverse complement strand
TTTTTTTTTTTTTTTTTTTTTTTTTTTTTTTTTTTTTTTTTTTTTTTTTTTTTTTTTTTTTTTTTTTTTTTTTTTTTTTTTTTTTTTTTTTTTTTTTTTTTTTTTTTTTTTTTTTTTTTTTTTTTTTTTTTTTTTTTTTTTTGGTACTATGAATTGAACTCAGGACCTTCCACTTGCCAGGCAGGCGCTGTGCCTCTGAGCTAAATCTGGCCCCTCCAAATAAATTCTTCTGCAGGATCTCAGTACATAACATAAGTGATGAAAGAGCTGCTGTGATTATAACAGAAGAGACAGATCCCTCTTACCCTGTCACATGGCCCCTGTGTAAAACTTAACTCCTGAGTTACGTGGTTTGGAGAGTTTTGAGCCTTTGATTATAGATGGCCTCCCCCCATACATTATTGTGTGTGTTAACCTTGCCTCATTAAGTTGGAGGCAGTGTGCTACAGTGAAAAACATAAAAGTTACAGGGAAAAGATCTGGATTTGAATCTTAACTGTACCACTGACAGTGTTTCTTAACTTTCTTTTACCTCACTTTTTGTATCTGTAAAATGGACTAACAGTACCTACCTTACAGAGTTATGATGAGGGTTCAGATGGAATCAAAGTGAGTGGATGGGCTCCAAAAGTGCCAGTGCTTTCTCCTCCATATTTCTATGAAATGACTTCATTACGCGTACCAGCTTTCTTTCAAGGCAGGGAGTGAGCTTCCTGGCCATGCCAGTGCTGGTGCCCCACAGCTTTCATCAGCCAGGAAAAGATTGATGTTTATGCCTTGAGGAAGGCCTCTGATTGGCCTGACATGGAGAGGTGCCCATCCTGAGCCAGCCAACAATGGTTCAAGAGATGAGGTCGGACAAGATTGTGCCAGCTTCTGCTGTTGCCTTGGATGAGAAGGGGAACCCCAGTTGCCAGAAGAACGTCACGATGGTTGGCAGTTTCAGACATTCATCAAGACCCTTCGACAGTGTAGAACCTATAGCTACTGCAGTTACTGGGTTTGAGTTTCAGCCTCACCCCACAGTAACATGTATTCCTGTCTGCATCACTCTGTTCTGAGGGTCTGTTGAGCTGAGAAATCTAAATATTCTCTGAACTCTAAAATATCAAGAATTAATAATTACTACTCGAGATAAAGATGAGGTGCCAGTTACTTTGTGTACAACAATTTACTTTCATTTCATATTTATGCAGTATTCTTTCTCATATCTGTAATATTCTCATTATCTTTATGGCAGAAGGGACTGTTTCCCATATGTAGGTAAAATCAGGTATTATGGCTTAGATCTAGAATGTCACCCAAAAGTCTCATGTTGAGGCTGGGGGCTTTTGGAAGGTAATTGGACCCTGGGGTATCAAACTCAGCGATGGATTAGTCCAGTGATGTGTTCATAGCTGACTGCACTGTTAGGAGGTGGGGCCTGGTCAGAGCGGGTCCCTGCAGGTGTGACCTAGAAAGATCTAGTTCCCTCTTGGCTCCTCCCTCTTCTCTCTACTTCTTAGTGATCATGAGTTAAGCAACTTTTCTTCCACCATTCCCAACTGCCATCCTGTTTCTACCTTGGAGCCTTCGGACCATGGACTGAAAATTTGAGCCAAAATAAACCTCTCCTCTAAGTTGTAGGTATCAGGTATTGTGTTTCAGAGATGGGAAAGTGACTAAGACAACAGACTTGTTTTAAAGTTCTGATCACATTATAAATAATAGATTTAGCATCTTCTGAACTTGAGCTACTCATCTGGCATATTTGGAACAATTTTGGAATGAAAACTACTGCTAAATAAGATTTTTAAATCTTTCCTGAGTAATGCAGCTTTTCAGTGTTGTTGAATAATATCCTTTCAGGAAATCTCAGCCTTGTTGATTTCTGGTTGTTGAATATTATCTTTCCAGGAGATCTCAGCCCTGCTGAGCTAATGATGCTGACCATAGGAGATGTTATTAAACAACTGATCGAAGCCCACGAACAAGGGAAAGACATCGATCTCAATAAGTAAGTGAATCTATAAAAGGAGGCAATTTCACTCTTAGATGGTTAATGTCCTCAGGAAATAATTTAGACTGCTCTCTCTTGTGTTTTCTTTTTGAGTTGAGAATTACAGCTTTCTCCCTGCCCTGTCACTTGTTCACTGTGACAGTACTGTCTGGTAGCCTAATAATATCATTCCCCTTTTAATGTTCACTGGGCTCTTATTATATTCTAGGCACTATTATTAATGCAGTGTATAATAATGCATTAATTGTATAATAGTATAATTGTTTAATTAATCCTCTCAAAAAGTATATGAAGTAGGTACAGAACTGCTTTGTTTGACAGAAGGGTATTTTGAGACACAGAGAAGTTAAAAACGTTGACCAGGAGTAAATAGTAATTGGCAGAGGTGGGAGTAGAACTAAGTCATCTGTCTCCAGAGTCCCTGTTCTTACCTTTCGTGCTATGTCCCACTTCATGTCCTACTTCTCTCTCCTCAGGGAAAGCAGTAAGTCTCTCTCAGGACAACTCTCCCTTGGGATCCTTGTTCTAATCCAACATCTCTCTACTTAAGAAACTCTGTGATTCATTCATCATCATGTTCAGCTTAGTCTTCGCTGTTCCTTCAAATGAGAGTGATTTTTTTTTTATGTTTGCATCCATTTTTTAAACTATATAGTCACTGTGTATAGATCAGCCCTGATGGAAAGGTTCTCCCTACTTCAGGTCATCTAATCACTGCATGCATGATCTTTACTTAGATCGTGTTATCCATTCATTGAGGTGCTGCAGTATTTTTCACTTTGCCTGAACCACTGGTGTGTGTCAAACATTTTCTAAGGGAATACACATCCTTTTCTGACTATGAAGTTGTATTTTACCAATCTTTCTACCATGTCTTTAGCAGTTTTTCTATTTTTGTTGGTTATATCCATAATTAGAAAAATCTTTAATTCTAGTTAAGACTATTATCCATTTTTTCCCTTCTCTAAATTGAAAGCATCTAAAGCTAACACTTTAAAACTTTCGCCTGCTCACATGCCTCCATCTGTAAGTCCTCGTGGGCTGGCCTTCACGTTCTTTTCCAGTGTGGTGAAAGTGTCCCGCTTCCTGTCGAGAATATGCACCCCGCATTTGTTTCTTCACATAAGCCTGCCTCTCTGCCTACAGTGTCACTTCTGTGTCTGCATTCCCCATCTGATGCCCATCTTTTTCCCTGGGCCCCTTTACCCGAACTTGCCAGCACATACCAAGTCCCCTCTGAACCCTGGAAGCCTTCCCTGTAGTTTGTGGGTGGGTTTACATGAATGTGTTCTGTCGCAATATAGAACATGAAAGGACTGTGGCTTCCAACTTCTAACATGCCAAGAAGTTAGGTAGTCTTGTGCATGCTAGGTAACCATTAATCTTTGTTGAACATATGAACACCCCCTAGATATTTCTAGGTAGATTAAAATTAGAACACAAGATCACTGTTAGGCTTTGACTAGCAGGCACAAAGGAAAGAAAAGCCAGTAAAATTGTAGGGGAAATCAAAGGAATTATTAGTCAGATTAAGATTAAGTTTACTTCGGGCCGGGGAGTTAGCTCAGTGGTTCCAGCGCCTGTCTTGCAAGCACAAGGACCTGGGTTCGATCCCCTAGTTACCACATACAATACTGGGTGTGGAGACTCATGCCCAGCAGCAACCAGTACCACATACCACAGTGCCGGGCATGGTGGCTCACACCTGTAATCCCAGCACTTGGAAGGCAGAGGCAGGAGGTTTGCTGTGATGTGAATTTGAGGCTGAGCTTAGGGCCAGCCTGAACTACAAAGTGAAACCCTGTCTCAAAAAAAAAAAAAAAAAAAGATTAAGTTTACTTCTAGGGTTTAGGGGAAGGGTTACAATTAGGAAGAAGTGTACAGAAATGTTTGCTTCATAATAATTAAAGAGCATTTATGTGCTTTATGTTCTGCTTTCCATGCATATAATATTCTGTCTAAGACAGTAGTTCTTAAAATGCTTCCTCCCTTGGGAGACTTCTGGAGTGTCTAGAGATGCTTTTGATTGTTTTGCCTGCAAGAAGAAGAAGGGATGCTAGTGAGGAGAAGCCAAGGAGGCCACTAAACATGCCTCTGTCCGATGGACAGCCTATGACACAGAGAAAGATGTGGCTTTCGTGTCAGTCGTCCTGAGGCTGATAGGCTGGAGTGCTGTTCTGAGCCAGATCCACACTGTGTCATCATGCCAGGCCCCTCCTCTGGGTTTCTCTAGTTTTCTTGCTGGTGCTGAGGACGAGAGGAAGAAGTCAGTCACGAATCTTGTTCTTTACCTCGATCTGCACAGATCTTAAAGCCACTGGTGTCACATAGTGAACAGGTGGGGGAGTGACAGGAGACGGGATCGTTTATACACCATCCGTTACAGGTAGCTTGTACCTGAAGTATTGTGACTGGGATCATGCCGGACGCTTCACTTTCAGGGTGAAAACCAAGACAGCTGCCAGATATGGCCTTTCAGCGCAGCCCCGCCTGGTGGATATCATTGCCGCAGTCCCTCCTCAGTATCGGAAAATCCTAGTCCCCAAGTTAAAGGCAAAACCCATCAGAACCGCCAGTGGGGTAAGTGAGTCAGCTCATGAAATACTCGTCCCGTCGGGTAGCGAGGTGGAGGCTGGGCTTCCGACTCGTGAGCCCACCTGTTACTGATATGCAGAATATCCAGAAGGCAGAAGGAGGAACCTGGGTAGCCGCGCTTTAGGGAATAGATGATGTTTGGATGCCTTTAAACATGAAGATTGAGGCTGGGTGACTATCACAATATGACAAATGTTAGCCCTGTTAAGCTGATAGCTTTTACTGTCACTGGTACGTATGAAAAGTACAGTTCAAAGGTGGTTTAATGGTCCAAAGTGTTGTATGTATGATAACTGAAAGGATTGATGGTAGGGACGCCTGTAGGATTCAGGAGGACAGAAGTATCCTGCAGCTGGGAAGTCCAGTGGAAGACACGCTGCTTGCTTGCACTATAAGCGATGCTCAGAGAGGCATGGAAGACAGGCTGGAAGAGAAATGTGAGTGGGGTACAGGGCACTAAGGTGCAGACAGGAGTGATGCAGAGGGCGGGGCGTGAGCAGCAACAGGGCGCAGCAGACTATGAGGACGTTAGTTTGAGATCAGCTCACAAAAGAACTTAAATGTCCAGCAAAGAGGATAGATAACGGGAAACATAAAAATTTCTGAGAAAAGGCGTGGGGACTTGGTAGAAACAATTAAGATGCTATGTGCATGTACCAACTCCCCATGAGGACTGTAATCATTAGGTACTGCCAACATCTGGTAATACATAAAAAGTTTTGTTTTATTTTAACCCCAACACAGAGTGCAGGGTAGTTTGAAACAGACTGATTTGAACTCTGTTGATCTCATCCTCATGAGACATGCTAAGGGCAAGTTGGCAGGTTAGGATCTACTGCAGATGTGGTCTTCAGTCAAGCTCTGTGTCCCTGAAGTGATCCTGTGTGCTCAGTGTGCTGTTTCAATCAGGACAGTGTATTTCTAGCAGCCTTTGTTGGCTTTTTGGTGAAGATATGCTGCATTCTTGGTCCTATTACATTTCTGGACAGGTAAATCCCAGAACTTCTCTGTACAGTGCAGCACTAAGCCCAAAGTCTTCCTTTTTTGTCCTTAAGCTCTGCACCTCCATCTCCCCCTTATCCCCTTCAGTAGCTTCTAACTCTTAGAGATTTCTTTAGCATCTATCCCATATCCTTCAGTAACATGATTTATGGACAGATCTTGCATTTTTAGGTTAAGCATTACGTGTGGGCTCACCACTATGGTAGGTAAACAAGGTTTTAGCGACCTTTCAACCTGACCCATACATCTGGCCTCCACGACGCCACGCTCTGTAATCCTTCTTGTCTCTGACCATTCCTGTCCTTTGCTTTAAGGGCTGCCCTTTGTCCTGCTTGCCTCTAAAAGTTGATGTTTCCCATAATCCTAGGCTCACTATGTTTGAACTGCACTGCTGTCCTTTGTAATCTCATTAAACATTTGAGTCCAGCTGTGATACCAAACATGGGTTTGCAGTAGAAACAAGAGCAGTCCAAGAAGGAAGATCTGGGAGAAGGCACTTAAAGGGAGTGGGAAATGGTGTTGATGGAAAGGAAAATCAGGCAGGGCCACTAGTAAAGGAAGAGGCAAGCTTTTTATTCATGGGCAGGAGATGCAGGGGTGAGCTGGAGTCTGGGAATTTTTACTGGCCCTGGGCTTGGCTTTAAAAGTTGTTTTGCACAAACATCTTGCTCTTTAGGAATGGACAACAAGGTCATCCCAGAAATTGTGACATTTTTCTCTCTGCGCCCTGCCCTGCACAAACTTTCTGGCCTCACAATAAGGCAGAGGTGTTGTAGTTGCTAAGGGAACCCCTTGTGCTTTTGATGAGTAACAGGTGAAGAGTCCAGGAGTGAATTTGTCCCATCCTTTGGTGGCTTCATTCTGTCCTCTGGTTTACTCTGGGGGTTTATGGCAGACATCCTGGCTTTTAATGATGCCCCTGGTTTTTGAGGTTGATATGATTGGGAGGTTGAAGGGTAGAAAAGAACACATAGCATGGTTTCACTGAGTAACAGGCCCTGAGCTGAGGCCCCAGAATACACCTGCCCTTTGTCCCATGGTGAGCCCTGTCTTCGCTGTGTGCTGACTCTCAGCCCTGACTTATCCCTGACTTCAGATTTGTGTCAGGTTCCACAGAAGATATCTGTGGATATCTTTGACTGCCTTACAACCTCAGATATAATAAAGCCAAAACTACCTACAAATGTGCTTATTCCAATTTCCTGTCCATCCATCTTAGTTCCTAGTGCTACCATCCACTCAGTTTCCAAAAATACATCATCTTTTTTCCTCCACTACTGGCAAGACAGTTTTGGCCTTTATTCTTTTTTAGATTATTTCAGTCATTTCCTAGCAGGTCTACTCTGAATTAGCTATACCACATCCACCTTAGTGTCACCAGAGTGAGTATAAAAATAGCAGAGACACAGTCATTTGCTGTGCACCTGCAGCTTCACTTCTGTGATTTATTCTTGGTGCTACTCTAATGGTGCTTTGTTTTTTATAAAGCAGTTTGAGGTTTACAGAAAAACTGAGCAGGATGGAGTTGCCGTATACTTCTTCCTCCCCTAGCCCTGCTTCCCTATCATTAATGTCTTGGGTTAGCTTGGTACACTTGTTACAGTGGCTAAACTAATATCTCAGCTGTCCCCAGCCCTGCCCACGTGCTGGGGATTGAAGCCAGGGCCTTGCATATGCTAGATAAACACTCCACCCCCAGTCACATCTCCCCAGCTCCATTATTGTGGACTAAAGCCTATGGTCTGCACTCGAGAGGACTCTTTGATACATTCTGAGGGTTTTACCAAATGCATAATGTCATATGTCCATCATTATAGTGCCAAGACGACTACTTTCCCTATCTTGAAATTCTGTACCTCCCTCCCCTGATCCAAACCTGACCTGACCTCCACCGATCTGTTTATGCCTCTCTGGTTTTGCCTTTTCCAGAACAGCATGTGGTTGGAGTTGTACGGTGTGGAGCCTTTTCACCTTAGTTTCCTTCACTTAGCAGTATGAAGTTAAAGTGCCTCCATGGCTTCGCATAACTCATTCCTCTTTATTTCTGGATGATGTGTCATTGTATGGATGTGCCCCTATCCATCTGTTCACTTACTGGGAGGTATTCGGTTGCTTCCAGTTTTGGGCAATTATGAACAAATCTGCTGTAAACGTTAATGTGAAGGTTTGTGTGTACATTTTCAGTTTATTTGGGTAAATACCAAAGAGTGATTGCTGCATTATATGGCCTCAGTATGTTTAGCTTTGTAAGAAACTTAAAACTTTTATCCAAAGTCACTATCCCATTTGTATTTCCTCTACAATTAAGAACTTCTGTTGTTTGGGGCCAGGGATATAGCGCAGTGGTTCTGGCGCCTGTCTTGCAAGCGCAAGGACCTGGGTTTGATCCCCCGTGACCACATAACAATACTGGGCATGGAGACTCACCCCAGCAGCAACCAGTACCACATACCACAGTGCCAGGCATGGTGGCTCACGCCTGTAATCCCAGCACTCGGGAGGCAGAGGCAAGAGGATTGCTGTGATGTGAGTTTGAGGCTGAGCTCAGGGCCAGCCTGAAATACAAAAGCGAGACCCTGTCTCAAAAAACCTTAAAAAAAAAAAAAAGAACTTCTGTTGTTCCACATCCTTATCAACATTTGCTGTTCTTGTTTTTTCTTAGCCATTCTTAGCATTGTATGATGCTGTCTTTCATTTTAATTTGAAGTTTTCTAACGAAGTATATTGAGAATCTTTTCATGTAGTATTGTTTGCCATTTGTATATGTGGTATGATTGAAAGGTAGTGTCTTTAGTTCTGTTGTCATGGCTGCCTGCATGTCATGAATCAATTCAAAACATTTACCTTCCATGATCATATTGACCTTAGGAAAGAGGCTGAAGTTACACAGCCTCTGATAAAGTGAATGAGGCGGATGGGACACCACCTTATGTTTTTACCAGCTTGCCTTTGGTTGGATGGCACTTGACAGCAAGATTCACCATATTTTTTTATCACATCTTATAAAGACACAAAAGACTTTTGCAGCACTGCTTCAGAAAGTGCCAAGAATGATGGGATAAATGTGTTCAAACTGAGGGGACAGAATTTCAGGGAGATTCATGAAGATAGGTCTTTCAATGTAATAAACTTCTTTTAAAAATTTAGATACCACATACCTTCTTTAGTCAGGTGTCTGTTCAAGTCTTTTGTCTAATTCTTAACTGTTTGTTTTAAGACTGTTAAGTTTTAAGAGTTCATTGTTAAATCTTATGTCAGATATATGTTTCACAGATTTTTTTTCTGGCCTGAGGCTTTTTCATTCCTTTAAATTTTAGTGAAATCTAGCTTGCCAATTTTTCTTTTATGGGTTGAACTTTTGTATTGTATCTAGAAACTCATTGTGAGATTTTGTTGCCTTCTGGAAACTTTATAGTTTTACCTTTTACAGTTAGTCATGTGATCCATTTTGAGTTTGCATTTGTTTGTCTTACCTGGAATGCCACGGTTATTACCATGAATGTACAAGCATAAGCATCATGATGAGCAGCAATCAGCAGCTACCCCGGGTGACCATGTGTCATACCTGCCTCTGTGCTGAGCACTTTGACTGTGCTTTCTTTTTTTTTGAGACAGGGTCTCACTTTGTGCTTCAGGCTGGCCCTGAGCTCAGCCTCATACTCCCATCACAGCAATCCTCCTGCCTCTGCCTCCCGACTGCTAGGATTACAGGTGTGAGCCACCACGCCCGGCACTGTGGTATGTGGTACTGGTTGCTGCTGGGGTGAATCTGCATGCCTAGTAATGTTATGTGGTTACCAGGGATCGAACCCGGGCCCTTGTGCTTGCAAGACAGGCGCTGGAACCACTGAGCTATATTCCCGGCCCTTGACTGTGTTTTCTAACTTAACCCTCAGAATAGTTTTGAGGGTTAGGTAATACTATGTTTGTTTTACAAGATAGGAAATTGTGTAGTAAGAACAGAGAAAAGATTCAAACCTAATTTTCTCCAGTTGACCCGCTCAGTTCGGTCTTCCACTGTCTTCTATAAAACCACAGATTTCTTCCAATTCCTTTGGAGATGCTGTGGATAATAACAGAAGTTGTAGGGTTGATCTCATCTCTCTTCACCCCTGCTCAGTGTCTTTCATCACTTCTCTGTATCAAGGTTCTGCATGAAATGTTATCTGAAAGGATCACGCAGTGGCTTTGAGAATGCCAGCCAGCGCCTGCGTCCTGCTCTGCCAGCCCCTCTTCTCAGCCTAGGCAGATTGCATAGTCTCAGTGTTTTCTGCATCTTACCCTGTTGTTTGGGGACAGCCCACTTTCTGTCCTGCTCCACGAGACAGCCTGAGTTCAGGGTAGCACACCGTTGCTGTCTTGGGCCCACATGCTGCGTGGACCCTAGACTCTATGCTGGGTCCTCTGCGAAACATCGGTGAATGGGACTCCCCTTGTCAGTGGTGGTGTGGTTGTATCTCATTTTAAATAAAAACATTTGGTTGGAAACCTTAAAGTTTTAATTCAGATATTAAATGAAATTTAATGGCAAAATTATTTATTTGGAGGTTTCTCCAAATCAGTTTAATAATTTAATTTAAATATTTGTAATTTTTATTGTGAAAAATAATTGCAGACTTACAGCAAATTTAAAAGTATAGACAAGAGGGGCCGGGGAGTTAGCTCAGTGGTTCCGGCACCTGTCTTGCAAGTGCAAGGGCCCGGGTTCGATTCCCCGGTAACCACATAACAATACTGGGACCCACACCCAGCAGCAGCCAGTACCACATACCACAGTGCCGGGCGTGGTGGCTCACGCCTGTAATCCCAGCACTCGGGAGGCAGAGGCAGGAGGATTGTGATGTGAGTTGGAGGCTGAGCGCAGGGCCAGCCTGAACCACAAAGCGAGACCCTGTCTCAAAAAAACCTAAAAAAAAAAAAAGTATAGACAAGAACTTCTTATCTCCCAACAATTTGAAAATAAACTATGAAACTGATGCCTTTGAATGCCTCAGTTTTTATTTCCTCTAACAGGGACATTGTCTTATGTCCCCACCTGGGATGTAACATGGATCCCTTGTTACACCTTCTTGTCTCCTCCTAATCCCTCACTCAGGCTTCACTACCTGTTTCAGTGGCGCCCACAGGACCCAGTGGAGAATCACCTGGGCATTTACTCCTCATTCTCCTCAGTCTGGACATGGCCACTTTCCTTCATGACCTTGGCACTTTTGAAGATTTCATGCTAGTTATTTTCTAGCACAGCCTCAATTTGGAGTAATCAAGTGTTTGTGATAATTAGGTTTAGGTGAGACATCGTTGTCAGGAGCGTCACAGAATACTGTGAATCTGCATATGTGCGTACGTGAGCACTCAGATGTAACACATTTCATCTCTGTCTTTACCAGTCTGTAGACACGGAAAACTCGGAGTTCACAGCAGTCCTTTCCATTTTATCTAGCCCCCGGTTCATTCTAGCTCTGGTCCTTTCTGTATTTATGATCACCTTTTCTCCCAGGAGGAAGCCCAGATTGCATTAGCTTTAATGCATACTGCTACCGCCTGCCTCTCTGTCACCAGCTCCTTTCTCAAGTACATACTTCCCTCACAGAGCCGGGGCTCTTTTCCACCCTCTGAGACTCCTTTTCACTGACTGGATGAGTCTAACTCATAGCATCATCGTCCTTACTATAAACGTTGTCATCTAGTGTGTCATGAAGAATTTGAATTACAGAGGTTAAATTTATATCAAATTTTATGAAATGGCATAATTTTTTTCTTATAGACTATTTTAGTAAAGCAATAACCAGAGAGGAGACAAGAATGACTGTAGCTTTAAAAATCAATTCCTATTTTATACTTAATTTATTACAAAATATATAAAGCTTATATGCATAATTCATATGTACATTTTACAGATGATTAATACTGCAAAGAGCTTGGCTTGTACCCAGTTTAAGAAATATAGCAGTACCTGTATTTCAAGGCCCCTAGGGTACCACTTGGATTCCATTTCTGGAATAACTATGCAGAATTTTGCATTATTTTCCATAATAGCTTTTATGTTAATCTTTTCAAGATTGCTGTTGTTGCTGTGATGTGCAAGCCCCACAGATGCCCACACATAAGTTTTACAGGAAACATATGTGTGTAAGTATGATTTCGATGTCTTGTGTGTGTATATTTTAACTAAGCCAATAAATTCTACAATGCCTTGAGCAGTATGTACTGGTAATGTTTTAAACTTTGATTCAATAGATTTATAGATTAGTTGTCTGAAACAGGCAACCATCAGTGGGATATTTTAGTATTTTTAATGGGACATACAAATATTTTGATTTATTACAATATTAGAAAAATACACAGGTTTTGGACAGCCATTAACTGGACAAATGAAACATGGGTGTTTGAACTGCCTCAATTCCAGTGTCAGAAATTTAAATTTCAATTAGAAGAGTAACAAAAAAATAATAAATGATTGTTAGATTTCTCAAATTTAACTATTTGGCAGAATTAGCAGAAGTATGTGCATGACCCTAGTTAGGAACGTTACATGGGAGACAGATCTCCCCGAGTGTTAGAAGACAATATTGTGCTATTGGTTCACACTGGAAAATTTGGTTCCTGTTATTTGCTGGAAAAGGTTAAACCTCTAAACTAAGTGATTGCAATACTTTGAAAATGAATATAATAGTAATCCTTTAGTTAATTTCATTTACGTATTGGTAAGAAATATGTTATTCACGGATACTGCACAGGTAATCTGTCAGGATTTGAAGTGGATGAAGCTCACTGGATTCCAGGTTCCATGAAGACTTGAAACTTGAAATAGATTCTCAAACTGTTTCATATCTGACCCCTTCTTCTTCCACTGTCTCGGCAGATACTGCCCTGGTGGGCCTGATTCAGATTTTGAATATTCAACCCAGTCCTACACTGGATATGAGGTAAAAAGCAATTTGAAGTTTTTCTGATGAAGTATTACATCATATTTTACCCTGTGTGGCTTTACAAATACTAGCTATCTAAAAAGTTTTAGCTTTCTTTTCTGATTATGAAAGCCATTGATTCCCCAGGTGGTTGCTCTGGGTTTACTGTGCCATGTTTTGTTCTAGTCACTGGAAAAACACTGAGGTCACTACTTACTACTCATAAATTCCAGCCACCATCCTAAGTGTCCTAAAGCTTTAAATCTTACAGCAGTATTTGAGACATACGTGCTGTAGCTGCCCCGCTTTTACAGGGGAGGACACTGGGGCATAGAAGGCTCTCACAGAGATGCCGCAGCCAATGCTGCTCTGTGCGCTTACCGCCATGTCTGCTGTCTCTTTAGCAACAAAGAATGGGATTTCCATTCTAACAATGGAAGATAAGCATTAAGGAAATAAGAACAATGTCAGATGAACAAATGTTGAGCCAAGAAGTGGCATTGAGTCAGGCCAAGGGTGCTGTGTGTGTTAGGAAGAGATTCTGTGGGGAAGCCTGACTGAACAGAAAGAGCTCGCCATAGACCAGCAGGAAGGTGCATTTGTAGCACAGAGAACAGCCAGGAAAAAGCCAAGCTGGCGTGGTGGTGTATGTCCCGGAGCACAGGAGAAGGGGCCGACTGTGAGGCTGCAGAGCAGTTGGGTGTGCAAGTCAGGGTGAGGAGTCTTCTGGGTGCCAGGAGAGCCATCAGGCTTTAAAGCAGGGGTGTCATACCATCCAGTGTGGTTTTTAAAAGACTTAGTTTGGCAGCCATGTGGCAAAAGGAATAACATGGGGACAAATGAAAGTGGTACGGGAGGAGTGGCCCTCCTCCGAGGAGGCCAGATGGTACCCAGATCCATGACATGTTCTTCTCCCAAATTGGTTTCATTTCCCCCATTTTCTGTGGTTGAAATTTTTTTAAAATGCAGAAGAAATCATTCAGCACCCATATTTTCTGCCTCCTAGCCCCGCTGTTCTCCTCTCAGTGGGCAGTCAGGGTTACCTCTTTATGTCCTCTAACAACATTTTGTGGGTCTAAAATCATTCATGTGTTTTTTCCCTACCTTTTTTATGGAAGCAATGTTCTGTACCTTGCGTTTCACTGTACAGCATGTCTCAGAACATTATATACTGGCACATTGTCCTCAGGTGATAGAGTCCTCCATTGTAAGACAGAAACATCAAGGCTCCTTGTTAAGTCATTACAAACCTCATGTACTTAAGAACCATGTTTATAGGTCATTTAGCCACATAAATCTTGGGAGTTTGTGTGCACATCTGTCTGAGTAGTAGAACACTTTGGAAGCCCTGGGGATTTCATCAGCACTTACACAAAGACAGATGAAGTCCCAGGAGTCACACTGCTGTTGAGTTCCTGCTGGGATCGGGCTAGCTGGATGCTACACAGGGCAGCATTCGGAACCCTCAGGAGACCAAGAATGGCAGTTGGATACAGGACACGTTTTAGCATGCAAAACCATAGAGAATTTATTTTTTAATACATCTTTTCAGAACCACTTTTTAAACTGATGAGCATTAATAAAATACTTTTTCTTTTTTTCTTAGCCAACCTCCATGAGAGCTATTCGTGCTAGATATGACCCTTATCTGCAGACAAGACATCGAATAGAACAGGTGAATTTTGAAAAAGCTTTTCTTAAAATTTTTAAATTATTAGCACATTTGGTTTTACAAAATAATGGATTTCAAAAACAAAGTATTGGGTTTTACTGTGGTATTTTCTTACATGCATATAATGTATTTGATTATATCCATCCCTTTTTTACCCTCCCTTTTACTCTTGAAGTAAGTAACTTGTTTTCAATTAAATATTTACACTTAGGTATATTGCTTCATTAGGAAATAAAAGCTAAATATATTTCTCCTTTCTAAGTTGTTCCCACTTGTCCAACGAAGAGAGACTGTTTCAGTTTCTGGCATGGTCAAAAACACTTTCCTTGGGCCAGGGATTTAGCTCAGTGGTTCTGGCGCCTGTCTTGCAAGCACAAGGACCCAGGTTCAATCCCCAGTTAACCACATACAATACTGCATGTGGGGATTCACGCCCAGCAGCAATCAGCACCACACACCACAGTGCTGGCGTGGTGGCTCACGCCTGTAATCCCAGCACTCGGGAGGCAGAGGCAGGAGGACTGCTGTGATGTGAATTTGAGGCTGAGCTTGGGACCAGCCTAAACCACAAAGCTAGACCCTTTCTCAAAACAAAACAAAAACAAAAACAAAAATCCACTTTCCTTGGAAATTATTTTTTAAAACTTTAAAGAACTCTATTCTGTAAAAAGTCATGTGGTATGAAATCTATGGAATGAAAGTGTGTAAAGCTGTGGTGGATTGAATTTTAGATTCCATAAGCTGAACTAAGTAGTGTGACTAGTTAGCCAGGTGGAAATTGACCAGAGGGTGGTATGAGAACCTCAAGGGAAATGAAATTGTTCTATATCATGACTTTGGTGGTGGTTACAGTATTTAAATGAACATCACCTACTGTCCATTTAAAGTTAATGGATTTTATTGTATCTAAATTAGATCTTTTAACTGATTAAAAATAAGTATTATGTGAATAACCTTGTGCTATTCTAGAAATCTAAACATGGATTCAGATTTGTTTTGTTTACAATTTAATAAAACATCTGATTTTTTAAATGTAATTTTTGTAGTTATAGTAACATACATTAAGGCAAAATAAGGTCTAAAGTAATGAGTAGTATATACCATACTCAGTAAGTTGCTTCAGGATTTATTTAATTATTTATTACTGAATACCATCTGGCTCTGATTTTCATTTCACTGTGTTCCAAGCATGGGAGAAGACCCCATCTCGGGAGCCTGTGTAGCTTGGAAGAGCATGTTCTAAACCAAGCTTGGCTTCAGTTTTGGTTGTTTGTTTTTAAAGCTATAGTATTTAACTCACTGAAAATGCAGAACTATGCTTAAACAGAATGTGAAATATTTACGTATGCTAAAGAGGAGCATGAGTTTTACAGATTTAGAAATTAAAATAGAGCGATGATTCTTTTCTAACGTAAGCACCATAATCATTGAGTAACCCAAGACATGAGCAGATCTTCACCTCTGGGTCCTGGCAAGATTAGTTTGAAAAGGCCATCGTGGTGATTTGGATGTTTATTTCTTTCTTTTTTTTTTTTTTTAACCCGACAGGAGATTTTATTAAAGGGAGTCTCTGGAGCCAGGGAGAGCAAAGGAAGGAGAGAGAGAAAGAGAGAGAGAGAGGGAAGGAAAGGAAAGAGAGAAAGAAAGAGAGACGTGCAGAGAGGATAAAGAAAAAGAAGAAAGAACGAAGAGAGAACGGAGAGAGAGAACTGGATGTTTATTTCTTATACAACCATAGATAATTGAAATGCAGTGTACTTTTAGTTGAAGTGTAGATACACTGTAGATAGACTCATAGTATGAATTATTTGCCACATTCAGAAAACAAATGTAAAAGGTGCCCTTCCACCTATAATTAGTGTAGACAACTTTATATACTATACTAATTCTAGTTTATAATTTGGCACTTTGCTGCAGTAAGAAATTGAAATATCTATTTTTTAAAATTACAGTCTTGGCTTATTGTAGTTGACAGAGTGAAAGATTTGTGTTACCTCAAAAGAGGAGACATAATATTCCCTTCTTAACCAATCATTTACTTCCATAGGTTTTTTTTCCTCCCAGAAAGTAGGCCTTAAGGGGTCATCTGTGCCTATAGTTTTCAACTGTAAACTGATTTCTTGATTTTTCTTCCTAATTTATTGTTCTTTTTCCTTCCCTTTAGGAGGTGCTGATGACATTGTATGATTATGCATGCATAATTGTTTCATAATCATAAATGTATCTTGTTTGTTCCCAAGGCTTGCCACAGACTCTTACATAAGATGTATGACCTATAAATATTTATTATATTGCATTTTGTATTACATTGTCATTACTGCTTTCTAGTTTATAGTCCTTCTGTTTTAATATTTCTGCATAATTCCGGTATTGAAATCAACCTCTTCGTTTATTTTTAATTTTCTCCCTCATTGAAGTCCTAATTTTTTTCTTTCAGACTTTTTTATTCACAGAATTAGCTAAATATGTGTAATTGCTTTTCATCTTTAAACTATACTAATGAATCGTTGCAAAATAAAATTAGATATTTTGCAATACCCTGGTAGAACAGTTGTCTATACCTTTCTAATGCTGATGTATTTGTTTCTTTCAGTTAAAACAACTTGGTCACAGTGTGGATAAGGTGGAGTTTATTGTGATGGGTGGAACTTTCATGGCCCTTCCGGAAGAATACAGAGATTATTTTATTCGAAATTTACATGATGCCTTATCGGGACATACCTCCAACAATATTTATGAGGCAGTCAAGTAAGAAATTATTATTTTATCACACTCTCCAAAGTGGTTTTCTATTTGTCCTTTTAGAAATATGCTTCTGAGAAAGCTTCTGTTCTATATTCCTCAGTTCAACATCAATATTCCTATTTCTTGTACCCTCCCTTATTTTATGGGAAAGGATCACTGGAATAATCCTTTTTTAAAAATGAATGAGTGATTGAAAAGACTAGCCAAGAATAATAGGACATGCGTTAAACCCCAGCTCCGGAAGATGAAGTAGAAGGATTGAAAATTTGAGTCCAGCCTTTGCAGCTTAGTGTGACCCTATCTCAAAACAAACAAAATGAATATGATCCATTTGCATGGTATTCTAAAATAGAGAAATCCACAAAATATGGTCTGGAAAAGGTTTTTTTATACTTAAACTGATCTGAACTACTGTCTGAACTAGGATTAATTTTGACTGAGCCAGTTGCTTTTTATTAGAAACATTTAGCTGCTATACAATCAACAAAACAAGTGACTATTTTTAAAACCTAACTTATTAGTGGCTGTTTTAACTAGTATATAATTTCTATTTATGAATGAGATCTTAGTCTGTTTTGTGTTGCTGTAACAAAACATTTGAGTCTGTAGATAGTTTATAATCACAGAAGTGTATTATCTTATCCTTCTGGAGTTTGGAAAGTTTGATATCAAGGTGTTTGTTGTTCTTGTGAATTACGGCGTGAGGCTTTCCCTGCCGGAGAGGGTGAGGCGCAGAGGCAGTCGTAGACCCTGGAGAAAGTTTCTGGAACTCTCTGATTTATTCAAGCTTCAGTGTCATATATATAACAAAGGGTCACAGGGTGTGGTGAAGGCAGGGCAGAGGGGAGGGTCTGTTGGTTTAACCTAGGGTTTTGCCTAATAAGTGAATTTTGTGAGCAGGGGGTCTACATGGCATGAGCTATGGGGGAGGTGAGGCCACGGGTGAGAGACAGAAGGGGTGGAGGTGTCAAGGAGGCCACTGACAAGGCTCAACACATGAGAGCGTGGGCGCTCAAGCCCCTAAGGATCTCCGAGTCTGTAGGGAGCCAAAGTCTCAACCTTCAAGCTCAGGAGACAGACATACGGTTCACTTGCCCTAACCAAACTTGAACCTCTCCCTTAGGTGTTACCATCTGGCAAGAACCTTGTGTTACAGCAAGAGGACAACTAACTCAAAAAGAGACCTAACTTACCTCTTATAATAGTGTTATCCCTCCCAGAGAGCTGAGTCCTGATGGCCTAACCACCTATCAAAGGTCCCATATCGTAATACTATTTCATTGGCAACGAAATTTCAACATTGGGTTTGGAGGGGACAAACATTTGAACCACAGTAGATTCATTTACTCATTCTGAATTCTAATAAAAAACAAAAATTGATGAGTTCTTTTGATACTTTGCATGCTAGATTTTGGGAAGAGTATTAAAGTTTCACGTAAAGTTTAATAATTTAAAAAGTAGAAGTACTACAATAGTTTTTGTTTTCAGATGTTTTGAGAATACTTAGGTAGCTTCTTGTCTGCTGTTGTGGTTACTGTTTTGAATGCTTCTGCAGAACCTGTTAGGTGCTAGGCACTTTTAAGCTCTGGGAGCCACATGGTTAATAAGAGAAACCGTTCTTAAGCTCATGGTGCTTTCATGCTGCTGGGTTCATCAGGCTACACAGAGTAAGCGCTGCCCATGGCAACAGACCGCTGTGATAGATGGACAGGAGTAGAAAGAGGAGTCAGTCCAGCCCCAGCAGAGGGGATGAGATGAAGCCACCCAAGTGGGAAGCAGCTCGAGGAGCAGTGGTTGGGGTGCTGTGCTTAGTAAATGCCAAAGTCTTTAAACTTTAGAAGAGATCTCAGGGAATGGAAGAGAGAATGCCAGATTGTACATACTTTTTTTTTTTTTTTTTTTGAAATGCAATAGGAAGGCAGATGGTTCCAAGGAGAATGCCATGTTCTAGTCAAGGCGTAAGTTCATGCTGGCTGCTGTTGGCCAGCGGTTAAGAGGGGTGCAAGAGTAAAAGGGAAAGCTGACAGGACCAAGAGCAAAAGAGATGAGGTTGGGGTAGAAGGAAGGAATCCAGCATGGCACCCTTCAGGCTGACGGTAGTGTAGTACACTGAGATGGAAGAGGCTGAGGGAAGAGCAAGTTTAAGGGAAAAAGCCACAAGATTTTCTCTAGGTGTGTTATGTTTGAGATGCACGCAATACGTTTGAGTGGAGGTGTAGGCTGCAAGTACAGAAGCCTGCACTGGCACTAGACAGAGGGGGTGACCAGCCACCGTGTGCTGTGTATAGCCACGTAAGTGGTGAGACCACCTCAGGGAAAGCCTCAGATAAATCTCCAGGGGATGCTAAGAGAAAGAGCACTGCCCAGGTGATTCTTATACTATGGTGCCATCAGCTGTGTGTCCATGACTCTGTGCATGCGTTTGTGCGTGTGTGTGTGTGTGTGTGTGCGCACACATGCGCACACACTGTGGGAAACAGGAGAAAAGGAGTATGTTTGCACATGTTTTGTGAATGGTGCCAGGCATTGTGACAAGTGCCTGATTCACTTATTTCATACTCGTAGTAAGCCTCTGAGTTAAGTATTCAGTTATCTCTATTTTACAGATGAAGATACTGAGTCAAAGAAAGATGAAGTAACTTGTCCAAAGCTATGCAGGGGGTTGGTGGCAGAGTAGGGCATAAACCATTGGCAGGGGCTGGGGGTGTAACTCGGACATAGAGTGTTTGCCTAGTATGCACAAGACCCCACGTCCAGCCCTGCAGACAAATAAAAATGGAGAAATAGACCCCAGACTGCTTTGATTTCAGAGCCCAACCTCTGATCTAATGCTAAAAGCTGCTAGGTATAAAAATTGCGCTATGTGTACTGCGTGTGTGTGTGTGTGTGTATGTGTGTGTGTGTGTGTATACATACATGTACACCTTTGTGTGCATCATCAGAGCTTGAAAATATCAGGAATGTGATATCTGTTTTCCTTAATTGCTGCCACCTTCAGGCTTATCTCAGGCTTCTCGTTTATAAGAAAAAAAGGGAAACATCATATAGTTGACTATAAGGTTTTCAAATTGTATCCCTGTCAGAGATTTCGAGCGGAGGGAGGGTGGCTTTATTACCCTGAAATTAAAGCAGCTCTTAGCACATAGTAGGCTTAAGTAAATGACTGACTACATTTTTAATGAATAATTTGTAGACCGAACATGGACAGCTACTGATGTTGGCAGAGTTGCCTTTTGAAACTGAGGACGGAGATATCTTTGTGCACCATCCCTGCATCCCCTCTCGTTCCTTTGAGTTTGTAATACATGAAAAGAACAGAGGGGCTTTTTCATAAATTTAAATAAGTACCAAGGGTAGCTTGAGGGCCCTTGTAGAGTCACCGCAGGGAGAGTCTGTGTGGTGAGCAGCTGCTTTTCTTTGCCTGATGCGAGGCTCTGTGACAGGTGAACTCTGTCTGAATCCAGACTGCAATGAGTTCTGCACCCCTTGGGGCTTCAGTAGCAGGATGAGATGGGAACTATTTTTACCACGCATTCAAAACCTTGATCGTTCATGAGTATGAGTCACACTGAGTAAAACACCGAAGTGTTCAAACTTTAGAGGAGTAATGATGTCATCTGGCTCGTTCCTCTTGATACTGAGAAATCACATGACATCTTTGATAAGATGCGACTGAGGAACCAGACTTAATTAGTTCAAAGCCACAAGACTTCTGAATGGCATCAGCACCTCAGAGGGCCACAGCTGATTTTCAGTCAGCTCAGAGCTTCCCAGGGTGACCTTCCCAAGTTTGTGGGTCTGTGTAACCCTCTCTCAGGGCAGGTTTCTTGTGCTGAGACCTTGCCTGTTAAGAGGAATCGAGCTATAAATGTCTTAAAAGACATGCTGCCCACATACAGCTGGGTGCTGTAGAGCAGTCGGTCCCAGCCGAGGTCTGCTTGATGAGTATGTAGGACATAGCTAGCTTGCCATTTTCATCGAGTGAAACTAACACAATTGCTTCATGCTTGATACGGAGCTTTGTGGAGAAATGTTCTAGTACCATTAAAATGAGTGAACTTTGGATCACATGCGTGTATCCGAAATCCCTGGGGAGAAGAAAGCCTCTTTTGGTAATGGAGGAGGCAAAAGCAGTGTTGTTTGGTTTCTATTCTTGAGTTTACCTCAAGAGGGCAACAAACACTTTACTTTTCAGATAAAAATTTATATATGATTTGAGTCTTCCCTGCAACAAATCTCGCAAATGGCTCTTAGGAAATAATAAAAGTGCAATCCGGGACCCATAAAACCATTCTTAATGCTGCCTTGAGCTCTGCCAGCCCACACTCTGCATTTTGCTCTGTTCTAGTTGCTATATTTTTATGAGATAATGTGAAAAAGCCAGTTTGCGAACTTTCTCGTTTGCTTTGTCAAGGTGAATTTCTGTGCTACCATTTCCCTGGATCAGAGCTAGCATTTGTTCTGAAAGAAACTCTGTAGTCTAACCTGAGCTAGAGAACTAGACACACAAAACTATCATCAAGTGTCAGCATCATTGTGAAGTAGTGAGCAGCCCAGGACAACTGCGTTCTTGACACATTGCATCCGTTTCAAGGTTTTTGAACTCAACCTTGCCATTCGGTGTATTAAGCTGTACAGAGGGTGTCAGTGAAACTGGCTGGTTTTCCCACTGTGACCAGCCTCCCTCAGATGTAAAGTGATGAAATTCATGTTTATTTTGCTACTAATTATTAGATGTTTGTGCTTGCTAACCATACAGTATAACTAACTTTGATATACTCTAAAGGGTGTGTTTTAAAAATTACTTTTAAACTTGGTTGAAAATTATCTGTTGAGCCAGACAAGTTGGCAGTGCTTAAGGGTAAAAGTATCTGTTCAAATTAGGATCGGGCTTTCCTGTTAGCTCAAGTGCCCCTGCTTTGTCTTCACATGCCTAACCTGCTAAAAGTTTGCCTCTTATTTAAAAGATCAGAATTAGAGTGAAGAAAAATTCCAGCATGGCGAGCCTGGTTATTTGTGGCCAGCTCGGAGCAAGCAGCCCATGATATGCTTGCAAATGGGAAAGCTGAGTAAATGGAAACCCATTCAAGGACAAAGCAGGTCTGGTCCCTGTGCAGAAGCGCTGTGTAGAGCTCAGCGCTCATCACTCCTTACTGTCACCTCGGTCTCCGGAGAGTGACAGCTGAAGAGGACCGACAGTGGGATCTGAGTCACCCATTCACCAGGATGCAAATGTTGCCAAATAACTCAGGATAACCTTTTAAAGAGTTTTATTACTTTTTAATCAGCTCTGCCCAGAAGCAGGTTCACATTCAGTCTTTAATGCTCCTTGCCTGTTTTCACAAGATCCAATTTAAAAGGGTAGTTGCCCATCAAGAAGTGAGTGAGTCACACTTTCTCCCTGGGAATTTTTAATTCATTTCCGTTGTTCTTTTCCTCTGGCCGTTGCCTTCTATATGTGTCCTTATATGTCTTGGAAAAGCTAGCGCGCTGGCTGCTGCTGGGTACCAGGCCCGGAAGTTTCCCAGACTTGCAGAGCTATGAGGGAAGCCAAGCAACCTAGAAGGCTTGAAGTGACTACATCTTTCCTTCCTGGGCCTCCGAACCTCCTGGATCTCTGGGCTGTGCGTGTGGTACTCCCTTCTCCTCACTTTACGTGTTGACCACATTACTTACATTGATTTTCAAAAGTGGTCCTTAAGAGTGGCTAAGTGACTTAAGATACAGCCCTGGTTATCTTAAAGGAAATGATACTAGTTTTTCTTCTAGCATTTATTTTGAAACAAAAGTTGGAAGAATGTCGCCTAGAGCCTGTAGTTATCTACTTTATCACATCTGTCCATTCCACTGTCAGTTCATTCATCACAGGACTCTGTGTGTGTGTGTGTACATTTCATAGTAATTTGCATGCTTTAGTATACTTCTTTGGAGATATGTACTTCTTCATATATTACTTGTATTCATTGTTCAATGTTTTTCTTTTGAGGTAAATTAACATATAGTGGAATATGCAGATCTTAATTATACCAGTGATTCATTTTGACAAATGCATGTACCTGTGCACCAAACCCTATTAAGAGATAGAACATTGTCATTACCCCAAAAAGTTGCTTTATGCCCTTCTCAATAAAGGCTCACCTGTACCTTCTAGAGGGAGCTGTTCTGATATTTTCCTCACTCATTTCCTTATCTGTTTCAGAGATGGATTTTGCCTATTCCAGAACTTCATGTGATTGGAGTTACTCTAGCACATACTGTTAGTGCTAGAGTAAACAAAAAACATCCTGTGCTCCTGCATTTTCACATTCTGTATATTTTTCCCTCCAGCCAGTCTTAGACAAAGGGGTTCCACCTTTTCCGTCTTCCTCTACCCTGCTCTTTAGTCCATCCCTCTTCTTCACTGAGCATAGTATTTTGAGATTCATTGATGTTATTAGAAGTTAAATACTTGCTACTTTTTCAGTGCCTACTAGTATTCCATTGTGTACATCAATCTGTTTATCCATTCTTCTCTTAATGGAAACTTGCAATATTTCCAGCCTGTGACTATGTGTAAAACTTCACAGATCATTCTTTTTTTTTTTTTTTAGGTTTTTTGAGACAGGGTCTCGCTTTTGCGGTTCAGGCTGGCCCTGAGCTCAGCCTCAAACTCACATCACAATCCTCCTGCCTCTGCCTCCCGAGTGCTGGGATCACAGGCGTGAGCCACCACGCCCGGCACTGTGGTATGTGGTACTGGTTGCTGCTGGGTGTGGGTCTCCACACCCAGTATTGTTATGTGGTTACCGGGGAATCGAACCGGGCCCTTGCGCTTGCAAGACAGGCGCCGGAACCACTGAGCTAACTCCCCGGCCCTCACAGATCATTCTTATACAAGTCTTTGTGAATATATGTATTTCTCTGGGTAGGATTATTAGATTTATTTAGTTTTATAAGAAACTGTCAGTCATTTTTCCAAATGATTGTATCACTTGTACTCCTATCAATAATGGCTGAGCACTTGACTGTTCTGTACCCTCAAAGACAAATAATGTTGCCAATCCTTTGGTTTTGGTGTGTGTGCATTTGTTCTGGGGCCTCACACATGCTCCACAAATGTTCTGCCCTTGTATCATACCTGTTCTCATGAAATCCCCAGCTGTACCTTCCAGAGGATTTTCCCAGTACCTAACACTAGTACTATACGGTGTCAGTGATCATAGCTTCTTCCTATGTCTTGATTCCAAGTAAAATGACTCTTCATCTTTGTAATTGCTTTTCAGACTGTTTTATTTTATTTTATTTTATTTATTTATTTATTTTTGAGACAGAGTCTCACTTTGTAGTTCAGGTTGGCCCTGAGCTCAGCCTCAAACTCACATCACAGCAGTTCTCCTGCCTCTGCCTCCTGAGTGCTGGGATTACAGGCGTGAGCCACCACACCCGGCACTGTGGTATGTGGTACTGATTGCTGATGGGCATGAGTCTCCACACCCAGTATTGTATGTGGTTAACCAGGGATCGTGGACCCTTTGCTCTTGCAAGACAGGCGCCGGAACCACTGAGCTAAATCCCCGGCCCCTCAGACTGTTTTAGATAGTCTAAGTCCTCTGTGTTTCTTTATAAAATTTAGAATGAGCTGGCTCATTTCTATTAAAATGTGTGATGGAAATTAGAGAAAATTAACAATTTATTGCCTTCCAGTTCATGAATATAGTCTGTCTCATTTATTTACATTTTCTTTACTGGCACTAAGCATTGCTCAGTATAGAGATTTCATAAGCCGTCTGTAAATTATTTTTCCAAAATCTTTTTGTCATTGTCGTAGAATTTTATTTTAGTTGTTTGCAGCATCATGCATGCAGTTGACTTTTGCATGTTTACTTCATATCATACAACCTTCTTAAACTCGCATCCCAACTTGAATTTTCTTAGTGCTGTGACCTTGGATAAACTGTTTCTTCCTTTGAACTTCAGTGTCTTTGTCTGTGATGATAAGACTCACAGAGCTGGCAGAAGTGTGTAGTGAGAGCCCCTGGATGGCCTCTGCACAGTGACCTCTCCTTTCAACTCACCAGCCCCGAGCAAGTGATTTGACCCCTGTTTGTGACTAGCATTGAGACCATTAACTCACTAGTTGGAATTAAAGTGGTGCTCACTTTTCTGATACCTACCTTTCGTGGATGATAAAAGTGTTTTCTGATTTTGTAAGTTATTACCAAGAGTAATAGGTTTGGTGGAACGACCTCTGAATGAGTAGAAGACATTCATCTAAATTATTCCTGTGATCATTACACATATTCTCTCCCCCTTTTTCCCCTCTTATTTAAAATGTCTCTGAAACACAGAATGGGAAATTAATGCAGACAGTTTTCACTGATGTGAAAAATGGTTGCTAAGATTGAAAAATGGGTTTTCACAGTTGAAGTCACTGTTTTCCAGAAGATTATAGTTGCAGCACACTGCACACAAATAATAAGGATAATGATAATAACATTACAATCTGCTAGTTCACTCATGTCGGTCCTGTGAGGTGTAGATACTGCTATTATCCTCATTTTGCAGATAAGGCATCCGAAGCCCAGAATGCCTAATAGCATTGCTGTTTGCATAGTTAGGAAGCAGAAATGCTGGGATTTGAACTTGCTGTGCTTCTGTAGCCTGCTTATAACCCCTACCCTATCCTGGATGGACTAAAGGAAGGCAGTCCTCTGAGTAGAAGAAAATGACCCGGGATTGTAGCGGATCTGTTATTTTAAATATGCTTGACAGGTATTCTGAGAGGAGCCTCACAAAGTGTGTTGGAATTACCATCGAGACCAGGCCAGATTACTGCATGAAGCGACACTTAAGTGACATGTTGACATATGGCTGCACGAGACTGGAGATCGGAGTGCAGAGTGTGTATGAAGATGTGGCCAGAGATACCAACAGGTGAGAGGCTGGCAGAACACATCCCTGTGCTCCTGCTTTCTCACGTTCTGGATGTTTTTCCTTCCAGCCAGTCTTCGACTAAGGGGTTCCACCTTTTCTGTCTTCCCCTACCCTCCTCTTTAGTCCATCCCTCTTCTTCAGTCCTTATCTGTGGGCCTTCTTCAGTAGCCTGTAAACCTGTGTGTCCCACCCCTGTCCTTTTCATGCATAGCTTTTCCCGTGTAGGAAGCAGGAGGCCGTTGCAATAATTTATGCAGGAGATACCAATGTCCCACTAAGAAGCAAGTGTCAGTGTTTGGTGACTGATTAGAAATGAAAATAGGAAGTCCAGAAAGCTAGGAGGGAGATAGGCTTCATTTTGGATACACTAAGTTTTAGATATTAGTGAAACCAATATGACTACCAGTGGAGGGCTTACTCTAGAGGAGGGCTAGCCAGTGATCAGAACGCACCGTGTCCACATGTACAGTACAGTACAGTACAGTGTAGTGCCACTAGGAAGCCGAATGCTGCCTTTTATCACGTTTAAGTAATTTGAAAAACCACATGTACCTAGCAGCTGCCATAACATACAGTGTGACTTTGAAATGATGGCCATTTGGGCGTGGGGTTCAGAAGATAGGCCTCGTCTTGTCACAGATCCGTGGTGTCCTTCACCAAGAGAAATTAGAAATTGGAGCCAGGGGAATGGATTGGAAGGTCCAGAGGGAGTGTGATAGAACCTATGGTCTCGAGGGTCTTCCTGTGGTGAATGGGGTGTCCTGGTGGAGGGAGGGTGGACCCTAGCTCCCCTCTTCAGTGCTCCAAACTGTTGGAGAGGCTTGCTTCCTAGTGGGCCGGGGTGCGGGAGTGAAGGTTTACAACGTGGCCTTCAGTAATCCCACCTTCTCATGAAAGCATTCTCTCTTTCGCCTTCTTCTTAAGGACTCTCCAGTGAAATGTATTTTGTATTTAGAGTTCAGTCTTCCCCTCTCTCTCTTTCCCAATAGTTTCAGAAGATGTTTAAAGGGAAGGATACCACGAGCTGCAGCTTTTGTGTGGTTTTGAGCTCACTGCTCTTGTTTTAATGTAGATAGGGCACCAACCCAAGTCGCATTAATTCTTAGTACCACGTCATTCACTTCAGGACCATGAGCAGGCGCAGAAGGGAAGTTCTGAGACACATCTCCGGCAAGATGCCTCATGTGCAGGCCCTCTCAGATTTGCTTCCCTAGCTGTGCATTTCTCCATCTCACCGACTGTCTTCTTTACTCCCTGTGTTAACTTGGTTGTCCATTTCTTTGCATAACAGCTGTGACTTTTCTTTCCCCAGGGGCCACACTGTCAAGGCAGTGTGTGAGTCATTCCACCTGGCCAAGGATTCTGGTTTCAAAGTTGTGGCTCATATGATGCCTGATCTGCCAAACGTGGGACTAGAGCGAGACATTGAGCAGTTTATAGTAAGTGTCACCTTTGATGCCACTCGCCTCTGTGCTGCTTAGAACCTCTGCTTTGATTGCTTGTCTGCTGTTAATTTTCTCTGTTCTTGAAATAATACGACCTCATTATGGAATAGCAGAAACCCAATAAGGAGAAGTTACCCACAGGCCCAGTGTCAGACCAAACTCTTCTTGTGCATTCTTTCCAGAGTTTTTTCATGCTTAGGGTTTTGAGGGATGAGACTGTTTCCTCACAAACAATGAAAGTGCATGTATGTGCCCACATGCATGTGGGATGGGTCATTCCTTTAGTAGCCTTTTTACTTAACATTACGTTAAGCTGCAGCTTGATCCTGTGGGGACATTAACGTTCTTAAATGTCTGTCTGATTTAATCTGTCGTACTTTGCTTTACTACTGCCACATTTTTCAGCATTTGAATTCTGGCCCCACCACTTAGTAGCAGATGGTTTCACTGCTTTCCTTGGTTTCTTCACCTCGTTGGTGAGGCCGGGGCCGTGTCCACCTCATGTGGATACAACTGAGGTGCCACATGAGATGCCAGAAAACGCCTGACCCAGGGCTGTCCTGCCCACGGAGGTCCCATTGGCTGCCCCCAGGGATCTTTCGAGGCTCTGTGGGGCACAGTTAGGGTCCCCCATCACTGCTGCCGGCCTCACCTGTCGGTCTTGCTGCTACCAGAGCGATGTCTGCTAAACTGCAAACATTGTTAAAGTAAAAGTCTTACTAAGTCATATTCTAAAATTTAGTGATGCTGAAAAGATCATAATTAAAAAGCAGCAATAGCTGAGTATGCTTTTTCTTCGTAGTATTTGTTTCCATATTTCTTAATCCTGTACTTAGATTGCTGTTTTTGATATATGAGTTTTAGACTCACTTGCCTCGCTTTTATGGAGGTTGAAAATTTAATTCTTTTATCCTCTCCTCTTTGCCTCTCAATATTTTTATATCTGTTTTTAAGTTACCTTACTGTCTACATTATGATTTCTATAAATATTGTTGTTTATAAAGAGCCAAATAAAACCTCAATGTGATTGTTCCTGTATAACCAAATGTGGCAGAAACATTTCTGTTCTCAGATAACCGGTTTCTTCCAGAGTACCAACTACCCTCTTTTCTTGCTCAGTGTTTGTCGCGCTCTCACGTGGACACACTCAGTGTTAGTGCCCCTGGGGAGCTCACCGACAGCCAGCCTGTCTTCCAGCTCCAAACTGGACTGCTGTTCCCTATTTCTCATCCATGGGAGCCACCTTTAGGGTTTCTCTGTCCTGGACCAGTCTTTTATTTTGTGAGTCTCAGGTTATCTTCTTTATTAACTGCTTCAACATGCTAAAACATGTTGTCTAGCAGCTCCTAGAAAAGGAGTCCTCACCAGAAGTAAACATTTTGCATGCTATCTTTATGCTATAGGTTTTAGGGTGAAAGTATTTGCCTCAGATTTTTTTTTTTAATTACAGTATTGTCTTGCAGCTTTTAATACTGCCTTTTTTTTTTTTTTTTTTTTCTTTCTGTACTGGGGATCAAACTCAGGATCTCAAGCTTGCCAGGGCCAGGCAGGCACCGAGTGCTGAGCTGCATCCCTGGCCTAACACTGCTCTGATTCTTCATCCTGTGCAATACTCCTGGTTCCTGGATCCCAAAATGTATATACCTGGGTTTTTCCCTCAGAAATTTAAAAGAAATTCTCTTTCTTATAAATTGTGAAATTTCACAGTGGTATATCTATCTCGGCAAGATGTTTTGTTTTGTTTTGTTTTGTTTTGTTTTGTTTTTTTGAGAAAGGGTCTCACTTTGTAATTCAGGCTGGTCCTGAACTCAGCCCCAAACTCAGCAATCCTCCTGCCTCTGCCTCCCATGTGCTGGCATTACAGGCATGAACCATCACGCCCAGCATTGTGGTATATGGTACTGATTGCTGGTGGGTGTGATCACCACACCGGCATTGTTGTATGTGGTTATTGGGGATTGAACCTGGGCCCGTGTGCTTGCAAGGCAGGCACCAGAACCACGGCCCCACGACAAGATGTTTTTAATGAGTTATGCTAAATATTGAAGGCTCCACCATCTAGGAAACTTTCTTAGAAAAGTGGATAGTTTTGCCTCGTTTCTTCAGTCTCTTTTCTTTTTTTTTCCCCTCCTCTACCCCGCCACTTCTTCGTCCTCTTTCTCTCTTCCACTTCCCTGCTCTCTCTCTGTCTCACTCTTCTCTCTCTCTCTCTCTCTCTCTCTCTCCAGAGTCCTCCTGTATAATTCAGCACAGCCCAGGCTGACCTTGAACTCACTACATATATAACCCACGTTGGGTTCAAACTTGCAATCTCCTTGCCTCAGACACCCAAGTGCTAGGGCTATAAACATGTACCACCAGCCTGGGTGATCTCGTTATTTTTCCCCTAAAATTCCTCTGAAGCAAAAGTTGAGTCTTCTATATTGATAAGTTAATATTCTTGTCTTTTCTATTTTCCATCTATTTTTATTTCTTGTGCTTTCCTGCTGCTTTCTTGTCTTTTAAAATTTGTGTTAAATGTTTTTATTTTTATTGTAGTTTTAATTTCTATGAGTTCTCTCTTACATTCTTTTTTTTCAGTTTTCTCCAGCGTCCTTTTGTCATTTTGTGCACGTTTTTCTCTCTCTGAAGGAAATGTAGGAGGCTTTTTACAGTTTGGTTTGCCTTCAGGGTCCTTTTATCCTTTTTGTTTTGGGGTTCCCATTGTGTTCTAGGCTTTCCATGATCCTTAACTAAATGTTTGCTTCTAAAGAGTGAGTATCTAAAAAGTCAGTTAGTTTGCAGGCTCTTCGTGGCTACCTGCTGGTGCTCCACCAAAAGGCATACATATATAAGATTTCCCATAGAGGATTCTGAAAGGTCAGTGTTTCAGACTCTGGTGTAGAGCCCTTTGATTACTCCCCAATTTCCTGCTTGGTAGGTGGCCTGGTTAGTCACAGGAGCTGGGCTGCTGGCTCCAGAGAGCAGAGACGAGTGTCTGCCGGTCATACACTAGCTGCACCTTGTTGTCGGCCTTGGGGCTTTGTCCCTAGAATCTCAGAGTCTGGGCACTCTCCAGTTTTTCCAAACGTGTCATCTACCTTCTTGTTGCTGGGACACAATGCAAAGGAGGAAAGGTTTATTTTGGCTACACTTCATAGAGGTTTTGTACAGAGTTGGTTGGCTCCAAGGCAGAGCGTTGTAACAGAGGGACCTGCCAGAAGGGAGACAGTGTGTGACTTGGCAGCAGGACGCAGAGAGAGATCACGGGAGGAAGAGGGGACAGAGCCTTCTAGGCCACACCCACACCGCCCCACTGCACCAACCAGGCTCTATCCCCCAGCTTCACATTTAGCTATAAAGTCATCCGTGGGGCGATCCACCGCTGCACATCGTATCCCCATGATCCAGTCACCCCCTAACAGCCCACCTATGTACACATGAGGCTTTGATGGTAAATACCTAAGTATAAACTGTAATGCAGGGAAATTTACCTTTTCCTCATCTTGTATAGGAAAAAGAGATCAGTTCCTCGAGTACAGACTCTGACCCAGGCCCCTGTTTGTCTGCCCTGCCCCTCTTCCGTCTTCCCCAGCTCTGGAGCCTTTCACTGGTGTCTCAGAATACCTTTGCTTGCAAAGTCATTTCACTAGTCTCTCATCCATTTTCTGTTTTCGAAGAACTTGTTGCCCTCAGTTACTCCTCTGTTTCTGTTCTTATTCTCTTTGTTCCTTTTAAGTTTATACTTCTTTCCTGTATTGTGGTTTTACAGAGAAAGGAGTGAAACATTTATTTTAATTTTCTGTTTAACTAAAACTCCAGAACCAGTACAGTCTGTCATCACTAATGCCAAGGCAGTAATCAGTGCGTATGCCTCCAGGAGCTGGGGGTACTTTGCTGAAATCTCACGTTCAAATGTAGATTCAGACTAAGTGGAGAAGTGCTTTCCTCCATACTCTTTGTGGGTGGCTAGAATATTTTGTATTACAGGAAAAATGGCATTTACAAAACAGTATCTCTTAAGACCTCATGGTGCACAAAGAATACAGTATTTTAAGACTGTTAAGTCAACAAGAGATCAGAAGTCCTCTAGTTAGATTTATTTGAAAAAGCAAGTTAAACAATAGAAAATTTTGCAAAGATAATGTAACAAAAGAGCAAAGACTTTCTATTTTCTGAAATAGAGCATGGCTGGCCAAGTAGACACTGAAGCCAAAGTGGGGACAGAGGAGGCCGTGTGAAGCCACCTTCTGTCACCACGTATCAGTTATCAAACACAGTCAAGACTGGAGCAAGTAATCAGGGCACAGTCATGCGAAGGAGAATGCCCGACATCTCCTTGCTGCATCCTAAGTTAAAAAAATAAGGCAGGGCCTGGGATTTAACTCAGTGGTTCCAGCACCTGCCTTACAAGTGCAAGGGCCCTGGTTCGATCCCCAGTAACCACATACAACAATGCTGGGCGTGAAGACTCACACCCACCAGCAATCAGAACCACATACCACAGTGCCAGGCATGGTGGCTCACACCTGTGAGCACTCAGGAGGCAGAGGCAAAAGGATTGCTGCAACTTCAAGGCTGAGCTCAGGGCCAGCCTGAACTGCAAAGTGAGACCCTATCTCCAAAAAAATAGGCAGCCACTGGAGACAATACAGATTAGAAAATAACTGTTGCAAAAAAGGATGAGTTTGATATATCGCCCAGTGTCCTAAACATAAGTGGATGGTGTACAATCCAGGTTAGCATCAATGCCAGTTGGACAGAGGACAAGATAGTCACACCCAAAAACCAACAGACTCTTCCTGTAATGGCCCATGTGGTAAATAGTTTATGTTTTGGTTTTGGTTGTGAGTTGTAAGTTTGGTTGTGAGTTTGGTTGTGAGTTGTTTGTTTTTAGGGTTGGAGGGGCAATACTAGGGATTGAACTCATGACCTTGTGCTTACAAAGCAGGCAGTGGCACCACTGTATTAAATCCCTGGCCTAACAGTGGGATTTTTATAACCCAGATTATCTGTCACACTTTTTGTTGTTGTTTTCTGTGTTTTTGCCACAACTTTTACAGGTTTAAACAGTGATATTTATTCCATTACTAAAGGAGACTTTAGTCTGGAGGTGAGGCAGACACTGAATAGGTTGTCAGGATGATTCTGACAGAAAGAGGAATGTAAGATTCAATAGCATTTTTTTTTTCAGTGTAATAGTATTTGAAGGTCAGGAAGACCTCTGTAGCTTGGCAGACAGGTGAGCGCAGAAGATTAGCTACATGAAGAAAAGTTGGTGACTTTCCACACAGGATATGGCCTGTTCAAAGGCAGAAAGGCAGCGTGGAGGGGCATGTGAAGTCAGATGGCCATAAGGGGCTGGACAGGAGGCCGAGAAGTCCAGCACTCACATGCTTGGTGCCCACGAGGGTACAAGAGCACATTTCTTTTTTTTTTTTTTTGAGTCAGAGTCTCGCTTTGTGGTTCAGGCTGGCCCTGAGCTCAGCCTCAAACTCACATCACAGCAATCCTCCTGCCTCTGCCTCCTGAGTGCTGGGATTACAGGCGTGAGCCAGCACACCTGGCACTGTGGTATGTGGTACTGACTGCTGCTGGGCGTGAGTCTCCACACCCAGTATTGTATGTAGTTACCGGGGATCAAATCTGGGTCCTTGCGCTTGCAAGATGGGTGCCGGAACCACTGAGCTAACTCCCCAGCCCCAAGAGCACATTTCTGTCCTGCCCTTTGTCCTCGCCTGCCCTCATAGTCTGCTGTGGATGTGAGAGAGGCTAGTCCAGTGCTGAGACTGCGCCATGTTGATCCCTGCCTAACTAACAAAGGTGTAACTCTGCTCTCTCCTCACAGGAGTTTTTTGAGAATCCTGCTTTCCGTCCTGATGGTATGAAGCTCTACCCTACCCTGGTGATTCGTGGCACAGGCCTATACGAGCTGTGGAAATCAGGACGATACAAGAGTTATTCTCCCAGTGACCTGATCGAACTGGTGGCTCGGATCCTCGCCCTTGTTCCTCCGTGGACTCGAGTGTACCGAGTGCAGAGGTAGTGTATTGTCTAATATTCCCAAAACAATTGGTGACTAGTCTGTGTACAGTTCTAATGGGAATGCTCTGATTTCATTGAACATTCTGAATTGTTTTATTAATTGTGGAATATCTAGAATGCTACCTGTCAGCATGTCCAAGCCACTTTGCCCAGCATATTTATTCACTCGTCCCTTCATGACCACGGAGTTGGAGGCGTGATGGCAGCCATGTTAACAGCCTGCCTCCCTGCAGCTTCTGACCTGGATAAGGATTTCCTCTGGCAGGGCTTCTTCACTCTAGATCGAGTAAAGGGAGGATATAGAGTATGTATCTCGTCCCCGTACTGGAGCCTCAAGAAGAAGGAAGAGTGGCAGGGCCATTTGTGAACATATTTGTGTACATGTGGAAAATGAATGACATATTCCTGATGGCATGGAAAATATTCTGTTGTTTTCCTAGGAGAAGGAAAATACGACCACATTTGCAATTGCATGTCTTCTGAAATGTAATTTTATTATTGTACTGGAAAGATAACATTGAGGATATATTTGAGAAACCATAAGATTACCTGCATGCCGCTAGTCCTAAAAAGATAATGACTATACTTGCTAGTCATTAAGGTACATTCTCGCTACCTTGCCTGGCTATTGTATCATAACCATAAGGCCTAAAGGTGACCAGCAAAAACATGTATAGTCATTTACTGCTGCCAAGCACAAAAATGCATTTCTGATCATATAAAACAGTGAATACTGAAAATAAGAATTACCAGCTACATAAGGAAAATTATCAAAAATAAAAATAATTATCTAAAGATCACAGGACATTTAGACCACACTTCTGCCACAGCATGCCACCTTCTCAGAATTTAGAAACCTGCCTAATTCTGGCATCTAAGTTGCTTATCTGATCTCTGTTTTTAAAAATATAGCAGAAAAATATTAAGTGATACTGAATAGGAGAGTTAGCTGTTAAAATCATTTGCACCCCCCTTTTTCAACCCTTCTGAAATAATTCAACCAGAAAACATTAGGTGTGGCCAGGCAAGGTGGGCTTCCACACAGGGAAGTGGGAGTGTGGGGCCCACGCAGGGCAAGAAGCCACATGTGTCGGTGAGGCAGGATGTGGTACCCAGGACATTCATTCCTGCAGTGAGCTGACTGGTGCACAGCTGCAAAAGGTTGGTCACTTACAGGGGTCAGTCTAATCGCTAGATATGACAGGGAGAGTGGGGGCAGGTTTGTTAGTCTTAGAAAGCAACTGCAAATGTGGAAAAGGAAAAATGAAGCGAATGGTGTGGTGTTTTAGAATAGAAAATACTGATGTTTTCCATATCCATGAAATACAAAAATAAAGTTTAACCTACTAAGTAATGGTGGATCTACTCTCTGTGTGGTGAGTGAGGACACCTGATACTGTAATCACATCTTGGTTGTTAAATGCCGCCCTGCCCTGGGAGGAACCAGGGCTCCTGAGAGAAGTGACTGATTTCAGGCCTGAAGCCTAGAGAGTACAGATGAACCTGGAACCTTTTGTGCCAGAAAGTGAAGAAGTGTTTGAAGAAGAATGAGGAAGACAGCTCAAAGGGCTCTCAGGAACTAAATCTGGGGCAATCTGAGCATCAAAATAAATATTGATATTAACAGATTATAACTAACCAATAGGAACCCATGATTAATGTAAATAAATCAATACGGTGTAAATAAGATTCAAAAACACATCAACAGTCAGTCTTTGTGATGTACCAATTCAGTGTTTGCAGGTCTGCCTACTTGATTAAATGTTTTGGGACTCAAAATCAATATTTCTGGCACTTCTGCCACAAGTCATTCAGACATATGAAGAGCAGTGAAAAATCTGAGTTTCCCAGCTACAGTCGAGCAAGATGAGGCTCTGCCTGAGTTTTCCAGTCCATACACCATAACGAGTGTCTTTTTTGCAGTCTACATACTGCCACATTTTAAAAACTTTTGGGCATTTGGCTAGTGATTGACTCTTTAAAATGGCCCAAATACAGAGATGAGGTGCTGTTGTTACATAGGGGTAAGTACAGGCAGGTCATGATGTTCCTAGTTGAGAAAATACAATACTAGGTAAGCTTTGTCCAGGCCTGAATTATAGGACTGTTAGCTCTGAGTTCTGTTTAGATAAATCAACAGTATACTGTATTTGAAGTAAGGAGTCTTCAAACAGAAACAGATCAAACAAAGTTATGTGATGGCCAGAGGCTAATAGGAACTTAGCCCAATTTTGTAGTTATGTGAGAAAGTATACTCATAGGAAGAACTGAAAGTGAATTGAATCACATGAGAGTGATGCTACAGGGGTGTGTGTGTGTGTGTGTGTGTGTGTGTGTGTGTGTACTACTGGGGATTGAACCCACACTGAACTACATCCCCAGCCTTTCTTCATTTTTTTAAATTTTGAGAGTCTTGCTAAGTTGCCTAGGCTGGCCTTGAACATGTGACCCTCCTGTCTTCACTTCCTGAGTCACTGGGATTACAGGCATGCATACTCCCAGACTTCTGTTGTTGATGTTTTCAGTACTGGAAATTGAACCCAGAGCCTTGCTTGTGAGACATATGCTGTACCACTGAGCTACGTTCCCACTCCTTTTTATTGTTTATTTTGAGACAAGGTCTTTTACCATCTTGGTGCCTCAGCTTCCTGAGTAGCTTAGATTATAAGTGTGAATCACCACACCCAACTAGTATTGACACATCTTGTTAATATCTTACTTTCAGATTGTTTAGAAAAATCATAATTTGTACTTTTTCCTGTGACTTTGAGAATGTTTCAAAAAATTTAAATTACTACAGCAGGAAACAGGAATGTAATACACAGCATTCACTGTCAGATGTGTGGGACACAGGACAAAGATCATTTGTGTTTAATGGACTTTGACCACCAGAGAACAGCAGACACAGTTCCCAGCAGCAGAGCACAGCTGTCACAGACCAGAAACCAGCTTCACATCTGGGAGCCACAGTCTCCCGCCAGAACTAGGAGGATAGGTCACGTAGGCATTCAGAGGAGGATTCTGCGTTCTGTCCTTGTTTTTCAGCTTGAAGTTTCTTACTGTTGTGGGTAATGAGTGGAGAGTGGCAGAGACCTGACTGTCACATTGACAGCCTAATGTTATAGCCATCATGAAATACACAATGGGCCATTTCCCAGTACAGCACAGCTGGAGAAACAAGGGCAGCAGACTTGCTCTTTACAGGGTCAGTGAGATACGAGGGGTGCAAGGTGCAGAGGCATAAGGTTCTGAAGTGATGCTCCAGCACTCACCAATGAGTAGATGAATTCAACTGTAAGGAACACTGTAAAACAAGAGGGAATACTGACGTCTCTTTAAAAGTGTACACCTGGCCCGTCCTTGGTGAGTCGGAAGGTAATGTATTCTCTGAAGAGAGCGATGACTCAGTTCCTAACACAGTAACGAGTCATCTCCATTCTAGTGGTGAGGTCAGGTTTTCTGCTTTGGCACAGATCCTTTGGCTAACTCAGAGCAATCAGAGGACTTTTTGGTACAAAGACAGAAGTCTTTATAGTGCTTTCTACTTTGTTTTTACTTTTTCTTTTCTTTTTTTTTTTTTTGATGCTTTATTAAGTGTTCAATAGAGCATTTGTTTTCTGATAAGCAAATGTATTATTTTGTGTTTTCCATAAGGTATCAGAACTGTTGCTATGGCTGCCTGCATAAGAATTCGTGTTTACCTTTTCCTATTTGGTTTCTGCCTGACTTCATTTGCATATTTTCTTTGTCTATATGGTAGGCCCTGCATATCATTGGGTTCCACACCCAGGGGTTCATTCAACCTGGGACTGAAAACATTCAGGGGAGAAGCTGTCTGTACTGAGCATGTGGACACTTTGTTTCTTGTCATTAGTCCCTAAGCAATACTGTAAGGCAGCTGTTTGCCTAGGATTCAGTTTTGTTAGATGATCTAGCTTCAGGAGAAGATGTGAAATATAGGGAAGACCGTAGATGTGTTCCACACATTTGAGCATCTGTAGATTCCAGTATCTACAGGGGCTCCTGCAGCCAGTACCTCAGACATGGAGGGTGGCTGCACTACATAAAAAAGTGTCTCAGATCTAATTTGCACTCTAACTTTTGGTTTTCAAATAACTGAAACTTTAAACACAGCTTGTACAATTCTGCAGTAGGACATCGGGCTTCATTTACTAGTCAGTATTTTATATCATGTATTTCTGCTTCCTGTCCACCGTTCAGTGATCTTCATTCATCTCTTTTTAATAATATGAGTTTATACTTTGTTTCCAGCTGTTTATAGTATATTCTTAATGTCTAGAGTATGTTTTCTTCCTTATTTCTTTTTCTCTTGTGTTTTTTGTTTTGTTTTTGTTTTTGATTTTTTTGAGAAAGGGTCTTGCTTTGTATGTGGTTCAGGCTGGCCCTGAGCTCAGCCTCAAACTCACCTCACAGCAATCCTCCTGCCTCTGCCTCCCGAGTGCTGGGATTACAGGCGTGAGCCACCACGCCTGGCTTTTTCTTCCTTATTTCTAGCAACACATGCTATATGTACATGAATAAAATGTTTTCTCTAAAAAACTGCTTTAAACCACTTCAATATTTGTGTTAATAATGAGCTTCATTACTTTTCCAGAGTTTTCCTTGTGGAATCAGGATGCATTTGTACATAGCAGTGCATTTTATATTTTGGGAACATTCTATAGGCATATAATTCTTGTTCAAGACATAGGTTGTGACATATAGAGACAAACACTGGATGATTGCCTCCATTTGTGGAATCTAAAAAACCTAATCTTACACAAATCTCTGCGGAGCAGAATACTGGCTGTCAGAGGTGGGGGAGTTTGGGGCAGTTGGATGGGGTCTGGAGGGGTGGTCAGTTGATACAAAATTACAGTTAGACAGCAAGAGTACATTCTTGTAAACTGCAGAACAGAAGGGTGATTAGTTTTAAAAATGTGTAATTCAACGTAAGAGAAGATTTTGAATAATCTTATCACTAAGAAATGTTTTGAGGAGATGAATACACCCCTGGCTTGATCATTTTACAATATATACATATATCAAAATATCACATTATAACTCACATGTATGTATAGTGATTATTGGTGAATTTTTAAAATCTGAATTATCAAAGAAGTGTTAGAATACATGTTATAATTTTAATGGCAGCATAATAGTCTGCCATTTAACTTGCCTTATTCAATAACTATTTCCATTGTTAGACATTTAAGTTAGTTTCAGATTTTTTACTTAAAACGAATACTACTGTAGCTACTGCTGCAGCAAAAATACATGTACACAGAATTTTTTACTGCTATTGTAAGGTATTAAAAGAATGACCCATGGTAAAGGCTGTAAGCATCTCTTTTGTTTTTTGGTTTCCATTGTTAGCATGTGTTAAATCCCTTCTGGAACAAAAGGAATATAAATAAATGTTGCAGATTTTGCTGTATGTATTGATAGATTGAGGCATTAAACCAGCTTCCCTTTTTAAAGTACATAGTCACTGGTTTAATCACATCCTCTATAAAACTGGACCCCTATTTTTTATTTAAAGGTATTAATTTTCATTTGCCTATGAATATCTAAGGTTAAATGCTAGTCCCTGATTATCAGTTGTGTTCATAAACATGGTGCTTTTTATGGTGATAATAAACGTCACCTCAGTTTGAATTCCCTCCTCTCACCTGAACAGATAGGAGACTAGGAGACCAGAACGTCTGTGTTCAGACAGTACACTTAACACTTCGTAACAATTTGATAGCTGTGTTCTAGTGAAATGGCATTGTATTGTTTAAAAACCTCCTATTCATTTCAAGATGTTTTGAAGTTTACATTCAGTTCTTGTTTCTGGCTTTTATAAAGAACCTTGCATCAACAGGTAGATGATAAATTTTTGAAATGAAAGTGCTAGGGAAATGTTAAATCAACAGCTTAAATATTACATACAAAGGTATACAAAAAGCTGAGTGTTTGGCGGTATGAAGTGGTCAAGAAACTTGATTTGGAGCAAGAGAACTTTGGGGTATTTGACTCCACATGTTTCTTCTAGCTTGAGTCTTTAAAGTTCCAGAGTAGCTCGTGAATACAGAAAACTAAGCGTGAAGTTAAACACTCTCATTTATGCAAAGGAAAATCATAGGTCTGTCTGTTCTGGGCCATTAGACATCTGCCCATTTCTATGTGAGTTTGCTCAGTGCCAGCTTCTTTCACTTCTATTTTAGGAACTATTTTTTAGGCAAGTACTAGAGGAACCAAAGAGGAAAAGAGAGACCACTATTTTTGCACTTGTTTGTTTACTATATTTTACTGACAGATTATTTGGTGTTTTTGATTATTTTCCACACATCCCACCATATATAGACACTTCTAAACACTATTTTATACTTTTTAGAGTCATGACGGTTGAGCCATTTGCATCTTCCTGGGTGTTTTTGTGAAGCAGCATCCTGATAGAAGGTTCTGTATTCTACCCGGAAGGGTGCAGTCAGTTATTAAGTGTAAAATTCCGTCCAGGCACGTGATGGAACAACATTAAACTACTGCTGCCCGTGGGCTATTTGACAGCTGTCTGCCTTGATGTGATATTTAAATCACTGTGAGGCTGGAAGCCGGAATACCAATTTGCAACCAAACATGCTTCTGAAGCGTGAGAAATTTCAGATAAAAACAGCTTCTAGACGTTGCTTTGAAAGGTTTTTGATGAGAAAATTGCAAATATCAGCACCTCTAAGCTTGGAATATTACCTATTAAAATAGAAAAGTGACTATTCTCACATGTAATCACCCACCCAAGAAAGTAAAATTAGGTTGAATTAAGTAGAAAACCTTAAAAATAACTTCCATTTCTGCCTAGATGGCTATAGCAAATTCAGATGATTGGTCATCTTACCTGGGTTTTGAACTCCTGCGAGAGTGTGACGGTGTCTGTTTGTGGAGCCCGGAAGCCTTGGTGCAGTGCTTTGCCCGTGGGAGCAGCTCAGCCTGGGTTGCTTCCCCTCCGCTGCAGTGAAAGAGACCATCAGTGAAGTTGGTGGCTGCTATGTTTCTATTTTTTAATGTGAAAACTTGCATCTGGTGGCATCTAAGCATAATGCTGCCCACCACTATTAAAGCCATGTTACTTTCTGTAGTGACAGACATGAACTTAAGGACACTTGTGAACTGTCAGCATCTGTGTGCATCCTTATGTTGGCAGGTCCTCTCTGGTCCCCAGGGCCAGCTTCAGAGAAGGGGACCTGCTCGATTCCTTGGTCCTTACACGTAGCTTAATGCCTCACTGCCACCATCTTGAACTCATTAATAATTTTTTAAATAAGGAGCCAGGTGTTCTCATTTTGTTCTGGGCCCCACAAACTATGTCGCAGCCTGCTGCTCACTCTTAATGTCAGATAGTTCTGCCTACCACTGTGTGATAAAACCTTCTTTGATGAGTTTATGTCTCCTGAGAGTTTAGGTTTTTTATTTTTGAGGTTCTGAGAATCAAACTAGAACCTTGTGTGCTAGGTAAATATCCTACTACAGGCTACATCTCAAGCCTTAGTGTCTTTAAAATACTAGTTTGTTGCTAAGATATTTGCAGAGCTCCTCTTCCTTTCCCCTCCTGCCCTCTTGCCTGGCACCTGCGGAGATGCTGGCAGCAATATGCCTGGCAGCTGGAACGGGGTAGAGGTAAGAGAGGGAAGGCAGACAGTCTCCCTGGGCTTGGGAAACTGGTTACATTGAGCACATTAAGTTAATTGATTTGGCAATTGAATAAGTATCCTAAACCTGAGAGCCACTGTTCTCAATGTCTGAAAGGATTTATAGATACTGAGAGGTAGAAGGTTGAAAAGAACACTGAAGCATGGTATGAACTTGCAGATTTTAAGTTTATATTTAGAAATAGTTATAAATGAGTATTTGTGTATTATATGTAAATGCACACTATGTATGCATACACACACATTTCTTAGTTGTGTATATTGACAGCATCTAGAGGCCATGGCATGATGCAGGCTGTATGGTGAAGGTGACCATGGTCTGGGTCACCTTGAGCAGCACAGGGGCAAGAGTGTACACAGGAGTGGCTATCTAAGAACATGCCCCCAGTGACCTAGGGCCGCTCACTAGGCCTCACCCCCCAGTTCCGCCATCCTGGGACCAAACTTCCAGTCCTAGTAGACCTAGGGAGCACACTCCATCTGTATATAGCATTCTTTGGTTTTCTTATGAATGTTCATCGGATCTGTAGTGATGTCCCCATTTCTATCTCCGATATTAGTTATGTATGCCATCTTTTTTGTCAGTTATCCTGGATAGATAGTATTTGATTCCTTTCAGAGAACCAGCTTTTGGTTTTGTTGATTTTTCTCTACCGATTGCCTGTTAGATTAAGAGTGGAAAAATAAGTTTTTACTCTTCACTTATTTTTGTTCAATATGCTTTTTTTTATGCAGATCTGAGTCTCTGACCTCTGTAGTTTTCTTCCTGGCTAAAGAACTTTTAACATTTCTTGTTGAACAGATGTGTTAGCAACAAACTCTCTCAACTTTTGTTTGTCTAAGTCTTTATTTTTCCTTTATCCTTTTGTAGAATAATTTCACAAGATAGAATTATAGGTTTGTGGATTTTTTTCTCAACTTTAAGTATCTCACTCTCCCCCCTTTTTTTTACATGGTTTTTAAAGTGATGTTAGATATAATTTTTAATCTTTGTTCCTCTGTGTGGGTAATGTGTCCCCCACCACCCCGCCGTCTTTCAGGAACATTTTCATTATCTTTGCTTTTCTGCTGGTTGAAAATGTTATGAATAAGTAGGTTTTGGAGGCATTTATCCTGTTTGGTATTCTTTGAGCTTCCTGGATCTGTGTTCTGGTGTCTCATATTAAATTGGAAAAATTCTCAGTCATATATATTTGTTTCATATATTTCTGCTATTCTGTCTTTTTTATCCTACTGTGATTCCCATTGCATGTACGTTAAATCTTTTGTCGTTTTCTCACTGTCCTTTGGATATTCTGCACTTGTCACTGGTGTTATTTTCCATCTTTGTTGTTTTTGCTTTTCCAGTTTTTGAGGTTTCTGTTGGTAATATTCTCAGAGATTTTTTTCTCAGCCATATCCATCTGTTGATAAGCCTGTCAAGAGCATTCATCATTTCTGTGTTTGGGATCTTTCTTTGCTTTCCATCTCTCTACTTACGTTCCTCTCTGTTGTTAAAATGCCATCTTCATGTGCCCTCAAGGAAATGTTAGGAATCTACGTGTTACGGAAGCTTCTGTGAGGCATGCTAAGGCCAGAAGATCATTGTTAATAAATCAACTAAGTGTCAGCTAGGCATCTTTAAACAGAAACACTTAAAACAAGATTATGTATATTGTTCAGCTGAAGAAAGTGTTCAGGGTTTCATAGGATCCTAACTATGTTGTCCAGGAACAGTGCTTTGGTATTATCTAGCTCAGTATTCACAGCAGCTGTTGCCATATTTACAGCAACTCCCATGAATAACAAGAATTCAATTTTATCTTTCATGTAATAGTTGATTATATCAGTTTAATTTCATACCATATATAACAATGTTTCAGTTTTTAGTGAAATATATTTATGTGTTCATATATGTGGTATATTGTTGTATTTAATATATTTGTGAATTATTTATAAAATATTTTAAGGTTAAAAAGGATATTTAGAATATTTAAGCTTTGGCTTATATAATGTAAAACAATAAAATTTATAGAGCATATTCCTTTTTTTGATAAATAAGCCACACTTTTTCCATTAATAGACTTTATTCAGTTTTATGTGATTATTAACTTTATAATAGATTTAATTTTAAGAAATTGTATTCCAAAGACAGAAATTGATTTTTCTGTGAACTGTAAGCAAACCATATGGCATAAACTAACTTAAGTGTAATGACACTCACCTGTAATCCCTTGGTGGTCTTCATAGTGTTTTTATGGAACTAGGCAGTTCTCAGAGCCTAATAGACTTCCGTAAAGCTCTTTATGCTAATGGCTTGGCTTGTGCTACTTCTGAGTGAATATCTTATTAGACTAGAATGGGTGAATTAGCTAATTGTATTTAACATATGAAGGAATAAGTGAAAGAGAAGGAGAAGACTCAAGTTAGTGCAAAAGGAAAATGAGAAAAAAGGTAACTGGCATATTTTACACGTCTTCTGATCAGCCAAATATTAGACATAACAATTGGAGGTTATTCTTTGAATAATAAGTGCCAAATATATTCTTTCTTCAGATATTTTTTCTTAGTACTCTAATATGCTCTAATGTGCTAATATATACTCTAATATATGCTAATTGTTTTTTCCAGAGGTGGTGGTGGAGCCTACTGAAATAGAACTCTTAAGTTCAACTTTTGATCGAGGCCTTCTTCATGCCTAGCATTTTATGCTGTATTAATGCGAGGGTGTGAATTTTTTTTTTTAATTTTGAAAAAAAATTTTTATGTTGTTTTTGTTTTGTTTTGTTTTTTAAGCCATGATTATTTTAATGCACATCTAATACAGATTTTTGAGACATGAAGAAAGAAAACTGTATTACTTGAGACAAGTTATTGGCTATGCCAGGCTTTCAAGTTTCTTGGTTCCTATCATCCAGCAACTACCCAGAAGAGTGTTTGTGAGCTATAAAGTAGTACGTTAATAGAAATCATTCTGTCACCTCATTAAACACATTGAACTTTATAAAACCCATTTTACTTCACATTTTATTTACTAGAAATGTCTTGTCAGCCAAAGATTCTCAGTAATGATTATTGGGCATTGGGACTTTGGTTTTGTACTTTCCAATTTGATAAAAATGATTTCTATTTCTCACCAAAACTCTGAGAAGTTGATGAAATTTGTTTTGAACATTGGAAGACAGGCCTGGGGAAGCTCTGAACCTTCTTTCTTGGATAGGCTCTCCCACCTCTGCTTTTCTGCCTGCTTCATAGATTTGTTTTGCTTTTCACTTTTGTTTTCCCTCTTGTCAATATCCTTCCCTTAACTGCTGTGGAGAGTGAGTTGTCTTTCTCCTACAGAGACATTCCCATGCCCTTGGTCAGCTCGGGAGTGGAGCACGGCAACCTGAGAGAGCTGGCATTTGCAAGAATGAAAGACCTTGGGATACAGGTACGGACTGGCACAGACAGCTGCCAGAGCATGCTGCTGAGAAAAGTCATGCTAGGCAAAAGTCATGCTAGGCAAAAATCTTGGGTACCGTCCCTCTTCCAATCTTGTCTTACAGTAAGGTGAGAAAGTTTCCGTATGTTCAGGGCATTCTGCAACACACAGAAGCGGAAATAAGTGTCAGCAAAGGCTGGCTGCTGTCTCTTTTCTTCCCTTCTCTTTCTCCTGCTGAAGAGCATAGCTTTGTGAATGCAATGATTGTTTTTCTGCCTGCTGTGATTGCCTACTATGTGTTCAACTCCTTTTTCCAAAAAAACATTTTTCTTTTGAAGTATTTGGTTCTGCCCAAATACAAAATAATGATAAGAGAATAAGAAATTATGGAATTTATAGATAGAACTAGAATTTATATAAAATACAGAATTAGAAATTATAGAAGAATAAGATAAGGTTCCTCAAAAGAAATTAAGTACTTTGGAACAGATAAAGTTTATGTACTGGCAATCATTATCAGACCATATTATTGCCCCCTGTATTCCTGACTACTTCACCATAACCTACCCCTGTGTTTATTGAAGTCACTTATTTGCTTTTTGGAAATTTACTGAGCACCTCCTCTCTGGTGACCTTGAAAGAACAAAGCAACCTAGAATTTAAAATCTTCATAGTGATTCTGTCAAGAGGTAGTGAGGTTTGAAACTCAGTGCCCTAGAACTTCTTTGAGCTGCTGACAATGTAGCTGGGAATGGGGTTCAGCCAGGAGACCACTGGGATGCTCTGCCCACAGAGATTCTTGTTCAGTCATTTGGGAGGGCCTAAGCAGCTCTTGGACTGCAAATGTAGTTCTCAAGCACAATTCCAGCCCAGACTGTGCTTTGGAAGACTTGGTCCAAGGATTTCATGCTCTTTGTGAACTACCTAGGACATTTTACACTCTCACTCAAGTTATTATGAAGGCAAAACTTAGAACAGTGTACAAATTAAGGCTCATAAACATTTTGGCCTACTCTACCAAAAAAAAAAATCCCTGAGGTGAACAATATGAAGTTCCAGAAAAGTAGCAGATTTATTTAGAGTAATTAAAAGCATCAAATGAGATCACGTGCTGTTCATGCCTTCCGTCTCTGCCTGGCCTCGTTATGGGCAGGTTCCTTTAAGCCCGCCCCTTGTTAACTTGGCCAGCCTCTGGTAAGTAACTGGGATTGAGTCGAAAGACTTGCATTCAGTCATAGTCAAGAGATGTCTAGTTCTCATTGGCAGCATCTTTACCAGAAAGTAAATGTACACTGTCTCTGTCATTAAAATAGCACACACCCCAGGAAAAAAATAGGAGGAAAGCAGCAGCAGCGAGTTCCATTGAAAGCATATAACAGGTACATGGACATGCAGGCAACTGTTCTGCATCCACATTCACTCGGTCAGCAGGCGCAGAGTTGGAAGAGCCGTGCGTGCTGTGTAATCCACACCAGCAAAGTGTTACCTGCCGCTGGTTCCTGAGGCATGGAAATAGCTTTCATCATTTTTGTTTCGTTGTAGACTCAAAAAATAAGCTCTTATTTTTCTCCTGGAATTCCATACAAATATAACAGTCCTTCATAAATATGTTATTAGAGAAGTAGCTTTCATGATTTCATCAAATTTCCTATGGTGATATTTTCTCTCCAGTAGAAGATAGTAGGATCCTGAAAATAATGTTATACTTTGTTGTACACGGAGGGAAAAATATTTCCTGAGACATGTAAGTGAATAATATGATTTTACAATATGTCAGGAATTTGCTTTTTATTCTTCTGTATACACAGTTTGGGATTTTGCTTTCAGATAGTTATATTCACTAAGAAAAATTTCTTTCGGAATTTATGATTTATGTCTTACTTCCAAGGTTATATTATATGTTGGTCTCTTTTGAATTCTAAATTTATTTTAAAAACAAAAGAATACAACTTCATCAACTTCGATTCCAGTTTCCCCATCACCAAATTTATTAAAGATGGGTTCCTTTTTAAGATTCAATTCTTTTATGTCAATGTAAATTATGCCTGGACTTTATTTTGAGCCTGGAGTTTAATTTACATAAAAATAGACTTTTAAATAAGCACTATATTAGTTACCAGTTTAATCACCCCACTTTTGTTTTTAATGACAGTGTCGGGATGTGAGAACCAGAGAGGTTGGAATACAAGAAATTCATCACAAAGTACGGCCATACCAGGTTAGTTTCTTTTAGATCGTTGCCAAGGATGGACCCCCGCCCCCACCGCCCTTAACTTCTTGGTTGAATAACTCAGAGTAAAGAGTAACTGAAAACTAGAGACAGATGTCTGTCAAGTTTAGGAAGCTAAATAGGAGGACTACCAAACTGCAGGAAAGGCAGGTCATTAAATCTTGAGTGCACCCCCTCTAGATCAGCACTGTCCAGCACTTCCTGCAGGGTAGAAAATGCTCTTTCTGGGCTGTCCAGCACAATAGCCACTAGTTGCATTGGACTGTTAAATAAATGAAGAACTAAGGGTTTAGTTTTATCCCCATCAAATTAACTCAAATGTGGATAGCCACATGTACAATGGCTACCCTCAGACAGAGCTTACCTGCGTTTCTTTGAAGCATTTGCCTACTGGTGCTAGTCACATAAATAGATGGCACTGTTAACAGGAGACCCACCATGCCCTGAACTGTTTGTTGTATATGTTGGATTAACTTCCCTCCTGTACATCTCTGTGTAGGATTCTCTGTGGAATATAACTCTGGTGGATTCCTGTTTGAGAAAAGCAGTAATAGGTTTGATCTCTGAATTGATATTTCTGTTCTTCATTTAATTGACATTTTATATGATTTGGATCACAAAGAAAAACCTAGGCCCAACTCAGTTCATCATTTTGTCAAGTTCATACAGTCCAGTTACTTAGCAAATATTAAGTTGAGAAGGCATAAAATGTTGGTCTGAATTACTTACCTCATTTGGAGTATAATCTGCCTAAGGAACAACACATTGGTATCTTTTTTTTTCTTTTCTCCTTCCTAAAGCAGGTTGTAGGGGAGGAAATAAGGCTTAAAAAATGAAAATATTGAACATCTGACAGTTTGGGGGCAAAAAAAGAAATGTTCCTAAGAGGTACTGGTGTCACATAATGTATACTTTTATTTTTTTTTTTAAATCTTAGAGACAGTTGATGGATGATCAAAGATTTAAATACACAAAAGAATATAAATGTGTATATAAAAGAATCTCAAGGTTAATTAAGTTCAAATATTTATAAAATTGTTCTCCATTTTAATGGTCCATGAATAAAGCATGAACTCTTATTTAATCTCAGCGCTATTTGAAAGGAGACAAGCAAAAAGAAACATAATTAGGGATGATTCACTCTTTATTCCTGACTGAATATTAGTCTAAATAAATACAATGATAAAAATAATTTTGGTTCTATAATCTTGAAAAATCTGTTTTGTGGCTTTTTGTTCAACAGGTTGAATTGGTGAGAAGAGATTATGTTGCCAATGGTGGCTGGGAGACGTTCCTGTCCTACGAAGACCCTGATCAGGACATTCTGATCGGCCTCCTGCGGCTGCGGAAGTGTTCAGAGGAGACCTTCCGCTTCGAGCTGGGTGGAGGCGTTTCCATCGTGCGGGAGCTGCATGTGTATGGGAGTGTGGTCCCTGTGAGCAGCCGGGATCCCACCAAGTTTCAGCATCAGGTACCCTGTTTTCTGTCTCTGTTTGGCTTATAATTAAGAAACCTCCAATAGTAGGAAAAGACAGGAGGACTAGGGTGAGGAGGGTGAGAGGAAGCAAAAGAGGAGAAAATGGGGGAGGGAATGGAGAAATGAAAGAATCTGTATCTTAGTTATTCCCCCATGTTTCTCTCCATATTCCTCCCTTTCTGGAGTGATGGGGCCAGAGAGAAGCATGAGCAGATTTAGCCAAGTTGAATATATGGACTGAGCTGTAGAAAACCACTGCTTTTGAATGTCAGAAATCATCTAATGTTGGCAATTTTATGTGACTCAATTTACTGTAGAATCCAGTGACACAGCATGAAAGCACTTATAAATTTCCAAAGCACTCCATAAATGTAAACTATAAAGTAGAACTCTCCTCCCAAACAACTTAAATGAGTAACTCTTTAAAATTTCTGGAAAATGTGTTAAAAACATTGAGGTAGATCTAGGGAAGACCCCAGAATTGATGATGTAAGAATCTTGCTTGGTTTCTACACCTTCCTAGAAAGTGGAGGAGCAACTTTAATAAATGACAGCTTTAGTGCCGCAGATCCTTCTCCCCTGGAGACTGCCTAGGACTTATCTAAAAAGATAAGACTGCTAACTGGGAATAACCCCCTGCCGTGACTAGAATCCATCATGTAGAGTCTGTTTGGTAGCTCCTATTGGAGAGTCTAACCTTTTCCACTGGTGAGCTACCATGTAGTTTTGGTATATCTGAGTGATTTTTTGTTTTGTTTTGTTTTTTATAAAAAGGTTTTTGTTATCCTTTTTCTCACAGATTTTAGCAGCTACTAAATTATAGCCTTCTTATTTTATGACCTTTCTCATTGGACTTCCTCCCTTTGTTAACCCCCAACCCTTCTCTTTCTCTAGGGGTTTGGCATGCTGCTGATGGAAGAAGCAGAACGAGTAGCTCGAGAAGAACATGGATCCGGGAAAATAGCTGTTATATCAGGTAACCGGGGAAGACAAGGTTCATGATTCAGTCCCATTTCAAGCTTGGTACCGCAGTGAGATCCAGCTCAGTACTCTCTTGCCCCTTCTGGGATTATTGCATTCATCCCTGGCCGGGCTGATGGTGATGGGGAACGGCTGTCCCCGTCTGGGAATGCCGCGAAGGAGAAAAACTTCCTCAGTCCTCCTGGGGTCCCTGTCTGGGCTGAAAATTAAATCGGCAAAGACAAATTAAAAAGAGAAAAATGTGCAGATTTATTTCATATATATTCTGCCGAATACAGGCACCTTCATAGGGAAATAAAGACCTAAATAAACAGTTAAACTGAGGTGTTTTCAGACTAGGTTTGATCAAAAGTGAAAGTCTTGAGAAAATAGGGTAGAACCACGGAGTCTGAGCTCAGGGTGACTGCAGGGGACGCAGCCAGGCCCGCCCTGAGGCCCCTGCCAGGGTCTGTCCTCTGAAGTGAGTGTGCTCCTCCCCAGCAGTCTCGGAGGCCTCCTCTTCCAGCAGGACGCAGGACCTGCTGCAGCAGAGGAGGGCCGGGGAAGGTCAGAGTGCTCCCTGCACCTGTGTTTCCCAGCTCCCTCCAGCCTAGAACTTGCATGTGCAGACACACCAATGGGGGGGGTGGGAGTGCTCCCCACCTGCTCAGACGCTCTCCACTCCTTACCTTGGCCATGGGATAACTGAGGAGGTGGCCTTGAAAAGGGATTCTGGTGCGAATGACGCAAGAAATGACACATACCCCTTCACTCCTACCCTTCAGTGTTGTGTCCCTACCAAGATTGTAATTCCTAGCAGGAGTCTTAGACGGTGAAAATCTCAGCCAGGATCAAAATGTATGAGATTCCCTCACCCCCAAAAATGCATCAGACTACCGCATTCCAAAACGTAAACTACACCTTCTAGGAAAATAATTTATTCTGAAAATTCAAGTGCAACTAAAGTTGAAATGAGTTTTGTAAGGAAAAGTCAATAAGTTGTTTCTGTTCAATAAATCAGTCCCCATTTCTCAGGTCTTAATGATTGTAATTATGAAAATGTAGTCACCCAAGCTCACTTCATCATTAGTCTGGCGGTGCTTTTTGGTATCACCCAGATTAATAAAGCATTTCTTGACATGTCTAGCTTTCCATGTCTTTCCTTATCATCTTCAGTCTCACATAGAAGAGCTAACTATCAGGGTCACCTGGCCGGTACTAATAGCTATAAAGAAGGAGTATTTACTTCTCAGGTATATAACCTGTGGTTGACCAGAAGTGACAAGAAAGAGTGTGTCTGAAGTCAGACACATTTTGCACGTACACTCGTGGAGGCTTGACAGCGTCTGAAATTTTCCTGGCCCCTTTTTCTTGTACATGGTCAGCATTTTCATTAGAGAACTTCTGAGATTAATGTACTTAGGAATCACCTAGACAGCTTGTTGAAATGAGGAGCCTGACTCATGAGGTCAGCCTGGGGCCAGAGAACCCACATTTCTAACCAGTGGCTGGATGACACCCGCGATTGTCTTCAGATCACATTTGAGTAGCGGGATTTTAGTGTTCTCTTCCAGTGTCTCTTCCTGATGGTAGCGGTAATGATGACTGTAACTCCAGCCATTCCCACACTCCCACCAATGATGTCTGCAAGAACCTGATCACTTCTGAAACTGAAGCACATCCATATTCCGTCTCCGTTCAGCATTATTTCGTCTTCCATCTCCTTAGAAGTGTCTCAGGCGGAGGCGAGTGACTTGCCTGAGGTCACAGCCAGTTGCTCCTAAGAGCCTCAGTTTCTGCTTTTCTGAGCAGGGTGTCTCTCTAAGTGGAAATCAGCATCTGTCCCCTTTCTAGCTTGTTATCATAATTGAAATGATAGCTCAATTTAAAATCATCTGCATGGAGAGTTTCTAAAATAACAAGAAGAGACTTTCTCAGAGTCAGGAAAGAACCCTTCTCCTTGTAGCTGGAACAGTACATCTACTACATTCTGTGCTAGGTGTTTATTCTGGTCACTGGGTTTCTGTGGAACCGCCCATGGTGCCTTCTTGAATCTAGAGTGAATTCTTTGGAGAGAGGATGTGGTAAGTGTTACATCTTCTCCCTTGCCTGCAAGCCCCACCTCTGCTCTCTCCAGAAGAAACCACCTAGGACCTTGGCTCTCTGACTCAAGCTCTGGTCGGTCACCTTTCACAGTAAAACCTCGAAGAACGTTTGTTCTGTGCATGATGCATTATATTCCTCCATTTTAGCAATAGATTACTATTTAAGTTTCCAAATCAGATACCTGAAATATCTTATTCAGAGACTCAGGGAGGATAAATGTGAAATGTTTGTTGTTACAATATGTTTTTTCCCTTCCATGTTTGTTCTCTTTGGCTTTGGTTTTTCTGATTTGAGTACAGCGGTGTGTATGTGTACGTGTATTTTATTTTTGTAAAATATCAGTTATCCTGCATATGTTCATCCCTAAAAATGACAGAGCCTGGGGAGGTGGGAGGGGAGCTGAGCTTCCTTTCCTGCTCTGCTGGTCTAGGGCAGTTCTGCTTCGTCTCCATGGGCTTCTTTCCTTAGTAAAAAGAAATGGATCAGGTTAACTTTTACAATTCTAATACCTAGAATTCTGTCCCTTGGAGCTTAGCTGCTTTAGTTCTTGTGACTACTTAAGTTTTAGGAGTTACAGTTTAAGTAGATTCATATCTGATACCAGCTCATTCTGATCGTACATTGGGTATTTGATGATGAAAATGATGACGATAAAGGTCCCCATAGATAATTAATCCTTTCCATGACTTGTGGATACATACTAAGTTTGGTCACAAATGATACTGTGATCTAAGTGTCCACATTTTTCTATGGCCTTATTTTCAGTTTCTAACTCCAACCTTGTTCTGGTGGAACCAGAACCCTTGTGGAAGGCTTTAGTATAAGGTGTACGCAGTGGCAGCCTGAGGACTGTGTCCTCGCACAGCCAGTACCTCAGTGAGAGTGTGACAGGGCATTGTCTTGGCCACCTTTACTGTAAGAGAAGGCACTTACGTGGAATTTTTAAACTTGTGTTCAGGTTCATTATGACTTCCTGTCATCTTGCCAGAGAATTTTGTACCTTGCTTAGATTTATGACCTCTGTTTCTGCCTCTACACAATATTAACTATACAGTAGATCTGATTTGAATCAAGGTCAGAAAGACTGTACATTCTCATTTTCCCTATTAAAAGAATAACTTTTTTATGTCTTACCTAGGTATATTTTATCTGTAGATACCTACTATGTGTTTTATACTGATTATCTTTTTTTAAAACTGGTACTGCAAGGGCTGAGGATGTAGCTCTGTGGTTCCGGTGCCTGCCTTGCAAGCACAAGGTCTAGAATTTGATCCCCGGTAACCACATAGGACAGTGCCCAGACATGGTGACTCACACCCATCAGCAGTCAGTGCCACATACCATACTATAGTCCCAGCACTTGGGAGGCAGAGGCAGGAGGATTGCTGTGAGTTCAAGACTCACCTGGGATACATAGTGAGCTCAAGACCAGCCTGAACTACAACTCGAGACCTGGTCTCAAAAAGAAAAACCTGGGGCCGGGGAGTTAGCTCAGTGGTTCCGGCGCCTGTCTTGCAAGCGCAAGGGCCCGGGTTCGATTCCCCGGTAACCACATAACAATACTGGGTGTGGAGACTCACACCCAGCAGCAACTAGTACCGCATACCACAGTGCCGGGCGTGGTGGCTCACGCCTGTAATCCCAGCACTCGGGAGGCAGAGGCAGGAGGATTGTGATGTGAGTTTGAGGCTGAGCTGAGGGCCAGCCTGAACCACAAAGTGAGACCCTGTCTCCAAAAACCTAAAAAAAAAAAAAAAAAAGAAAGAAAAACCTGGCACTACATTTATAGCTACATTGGACTTGTCTTCATTTATCAAAGTCAAATTAAGACAGACTTCTAAGTTTATTCAGTCATTTTTAAAATACATGTAATTGTCTTGATAAACAATGTTCTAAAGTTAGCCATTGACTTTAAATGTGGAAAATTCTAGATGAAGGAAAGTGAAGCATTTGGCCTCACCAGCATCCAAGGCTGAGGGTGTCCAGGGGACAGATAGGGAAAGGCTGAGATGCGGCGCTGTCTTCGGGAATGTTCAGACGGCTAGACAAAAGTGGGCTGCGCACCACAGGAAAATTAGCTTTCCTCCCCCTTCACCCACATATCGCTTCCCCACTTAGGACTAATTGCTTTAGAGTAAGAATGTATTCTTTTTCTACATATAAAAATGGGTAAATCAGTGTTGAAAGAACAACCAGTTTATAAAATAAAGCATAGGCTGAAAATAACCTTTAATCGCTGCTGAAATATCTAAGCAATTAATTATTCCTTGTCAAGTCCGTGGGCATTAGTGTCCTTCACCAGTTTATTCATGTATCTCTGTCAGCACACTTCTGTTTAAGATTAACAAATTGTATTTACTTTAAAATGATATGTATCGATTTAAATGGTGAGCATTCTTTTCTTCAGACCTGTCAAGATAAAGCCATTTCCCTCTCCCATCATGTATGGTGTAAGGTGTAAGGAATTACACTGTAAAAGCTAACCACAACATCTGAAATGCCATCACTAATAATCACCATGGAAACCGAAGATCTCTGATGTCACACTGCCCGTACCATTTCCAAGAGGGCAAATAGAACTGCCGATAGCCACTATTTAAAAAGCCATTTAACACCCCTAACAAAATGAGAGTTTGTTTTGCTTTTGGCAAATTTGGCTAGGTATCAGATTTAATCATGTTACTGTTTCAGTTTGCCAAGCTAATTACTATGCAGTAAGACGAACAGCTATTCCCCAAGCTCCCCCTACTACCTTCGTCAAAGCAGTATTTTATTTGTGTTCTTTCAAGTAGAAAATTAATATGGCCATTGGCCAAGAACTGTAGAAGGCTGATAGATCACACTTTGATGAGGAGGAATGAGGAAAATGTCTGAATGGTTGATAACAGAAACCACACTGAAGTCACAGGCCGATAGTCATTTTGTTTAAATCTACTGAAAAGCCCAAGAAAATGAGGGGAGAAGAATTTAAATATAGGGAAGTTAAATAGTCACTACCGAGATGAGAGATGAGATCACTTTTAATCACAACAGTCAGAGTTATATGAGCCTCGAGCTCTGGGGTCTGTAATCCCCAGTAGTCAAAACTCAGTGTGCCTGTGCTTTATATAATCCAATGTGGCTTCCTAGGACTACAATTAATAGTCTTGTACCCCAGAGCCACTGATTAATAAAGTCACATGTGGGAAGAAAATAGCAGTTGTTTTGTTTCCTGAAACTACACGTGGCTGAGATCTGCTTCCTGAACCCCAGACAGCACCTCTGTTCCAGGTACTACATATCTCCCTCAGTTTCAGGTGCAGGGGGATTTATTCTTTGCATCACAATCTAGCTGAAAAGAAGGGTACATTTGTAGCGAGGTCTCTCTGATAATGGACTCCTAATCATTACTGAATTGCCTGGAAGAGGTTTTCTTCATTATAGGGAGCTGTTTGCTAATGGACTCAGGAGGCCTGCCAGGTGCAAGCTGGTTTGTGCCACGTGTGCCTCTGTTAATACAGGCCTCACCAGAACGGACAGGGAACGATCGCTTCCTCTTTGTGCATTCTTCTTGAGCATTTCACACAGTTTACCTTTTTAATAAATTACCCCCCCCCCACACCTGTCCTGTAAGTACATGCATATTTTCTGTGTTCTGTATATTTTTCTGTTCCGTTTTGAGGTCCTAACACTAATCATGTTTCTTTTTGATGTTTTTTTTTTCCAGTAGAATGTTTATCATTATTAATGTCTGTCTTTTTACAAAAATTACAACATAAAGTGTTGCTTTACTACAAGAATTCTATTAATTTCAGTATCACTTTTAATCAGACTGGCATTGATGACACAGAATTTACTTTGCTAGATAACAGATTAGCTGCATGTTTGCTGGTTGGTGTCTGGGTGCATCTCCTCTGTGTAGGCACGGTTGTGTGGCTCCCCAGAAGTCTTTACTCCCTGGCTTGATGTTCATTCATTTGTAGATGAATCAGGTATCAGTTTGTTTGCACCACTTTGCATGTCAAGTGTGTTAAACCATCCCTCACAAGACTGTTAGTGCGCATGTCTCTGATACCCCAGAATACACCCCCGGTGGGTGTCTGCTGTTCGAATCTTGGAGGCAACTTCATTTTCTAAGCAGTTTGGTGGCAGAAGCTGTTCTGATTTGTGGTGACCTGTCAGCCCTGAAGAACGGGATTTGGAAGTGCTGTTGCCAATCCCATCCTCACAGTCCAATCTCCTTTTGTTTCAGAAATGTGCACCTTAAAGCCCCAAGGCTGGCCTTCTACATACACACTGCACACTGAGGACATTTATTTCCTTTTCTGTCCCTTTTGGTTTATGGATGTCAGAAATGGTGTATGTTTTTGCTTAGAAGATGGAATGAAATTCTGTCTTGTCATATCAGATACTATTCCTGAAAGGTTTGAGAACCGAAATAAATGCCTCGGTTGGACAGCTCGACCCTTCATGGGCCTTTGTCTGAGGAAAGAAGTTGTCTGCAAAGAGTGGACTCCTCATGTCACCTGTCCAGCACAAAATCTGAGGTAGTGCTTTGTTGCCATCTTAACTCCTGATCAGTGTAACTCTCTAAGGAATAATACTGTTCTCTTCTCTGAATAGTTGACATCCTCTTGATCCATTCAATTTGATGCATTCTGTCTTAAATATATCAAAGGCAGGAATTTGGCAGATTCTTCTCCTTTTTTGTGAGCAGATGTTACAAAATATTGCTGAAGAATGTTGGTGCGACATTCTGCAGCAACTAACAAGAGAGTGGTGTAGGACACACACAGGGAGATACTTACTTTTGATGCAGCCTGCCCTAAACGCTTGTCTGGCACCAGCAGCTCCCGACTCTCAGCAAGAAAGAGTCTCTCACCAGTAACCGTTACATTGATGATTCCATGTTGTGACCTTTTTCTTATGCAGTCCATCCTCCACATTTCTGAGCAGCAGTTTTGTAGTTTGTCCACCACTTAGGGAGGTCCACTGTACCAGTCTGGAGGCCCCAGATCCATACTGTGGTTGATCTGTTGCTTCCCTTGAAAACCAAGTACTGGTGGTTTCCTGCAGTATAGCACTGCCGCAAGAATTAGTGGCTTAAAATGCAGCTATTTTACTTGCTGCATGATTCTGGGGTGAGAATTTCAGCAGGGCACAGACAAAATGATTATCTCTGTTTGTGATGTAATGGGTCTTGACTGGGGTGGCACATGTGGCCTAGCTGGGACTGTCAACCTAAGCCTGTCAGTTGTTGCTGTGTGTCCTATTCACCCTGATTCCAAAGACAAGTGTGTGTTCTCTTTAATGTTTTAAAGTATGTGCAAAAACTTTTATTCTTTTTTAATCCACCTGATTGAATTTATCAGAAAAGCCAATTTCCTCCTGGCCCTTTTTTGGATAGGGGGTTCATTACTGATGTAGTCCATGTAGACTTGCTTTCTCTTCTTGAGTCAGTTTTTACGTTCTTCAGAATTGGCTCATTTCATCTGAATTATCCTGTGTATTGTTGTACAGTTGTTCATAATATCTCATGTAATTATTTTAATTCTGAAATGTCAGTAGTCATTCTCCCTCTGTTATTACTATTGGGGGAATTGCATAAGGTAAAGATTTCCTAGGTTAAGAATGAACATTTTGATTTTGTTTGTTTTCTCTGTCATTTTTCTATTCTGTACCTATCTCCGTGTCTACAGACTTGCTTTAGGTTTAGTTTATTCTTATTTTCCTAGCTCTTTAAGGTGTAAGTAACTAGGTTAATGACTTGAGATCTTCCTTTGTAATGTAAACATTTACAGCTATAAAAATTGTCCTCTCCATTCTATTTTTTACTGCATCCTGAAAGTCTTAGAATGTTGTATTTTTCTCCTTTACTTGTTCAAGGTATTTTCTCTGAAGACTTTTTGTTTTGGTTTGGTTTTGCCGCATTGGTTGTTTAAGATTGTTAATTAATTTCCACTTATGCATCTGTTTCCTGGTTGTCTTAGTTGCTTTTCTCTCTTGCTGAGACAGAATACCAAACACCTACAAGTTAAAGGAGGAGACATTTAGCTCACAGTTTGTAGACATTTCAGTCCATAATCGGCTGGCTCCAAAGCAGGAGGCATGGCCCACAAGCATTGCAGAGGAGATACAGTTCATGGAAAGCCAAAGGTAGCAAATAAGCGAGCAAGGGACAGCCACAGTTCTCTCTCTTGTATATTTTATCCAGGCTCCTTAGAGCAGGTAGCGCTCACACCCTTAATCCTAGCGCCCCAGCCTTGCACCGTGATTCAGTTCCAGTGTCACTCACTCCAGGTGCAGCACCTCTGAAAAGGCCCTCCATGTGAGTACACGGGGCTCCAGGGGACATCTAGACCCAAGCTGAAACACTCATTTTCTATCTGCTACCATTTCCAGTTTCATTCTCTTCTGATTGGAAAAGACTGACTTCAGTCTTTCGTAATTTGTTGAGACTTCCTTTGCAGCCTAACTGCCCTCGCCTACAGAGTGCCTACATGAGCTTGTGAGGAGCGAGTGTCCTGCCCTTCCTGGCGCTGTGCTCCAGGTAATGTGTGAGAGCACTCGGCTCCTGTACAGGTCCGTCTCTCCCTCTTTCCATTGTTATTGCCACAGAACACATCTTTATACCTGAGTGTCTATTAACAGATTTATAATTTATTGTTTTATGAATTTGCCTTTTGAACTGTACAGGAAAAAGAGAGCAAATACAAAAGTACAGCAGTGCTTAAACATAAAAGTTGTATGCTTTTATGCTTATTTGTGTAATAACCTTTGCAAGTGCCCTTTATTCTTCATGTGGCTTCAGGTTACCGACTGCTGTCCTTGCAGTTTGGATCCCAAGGATTCCCTTCTGTGTTTCCCGTAAGGCAGAAGCATTATAAAACCCTTCCCTTTGGTTTATCTGGAAGTGTCTCAATTTCTTCTTTATCCTTGGAGGATAGTTGTGTCAAATGTAGAATTCTCATTGCTGGGTTGATTTTCTGTCAGCACTCTACCAATCTCATCCCTCAGCCTTCCGACCTCCCTGGCCCCTGGTGCTGGCTGTCGGTCTCACTGAGAATGCCCCGCGCGTGGTGCGTCACTTGTCCCTGGCTGCTTTTAGGACGCTCTCACTTCTGACAGCTTGACTGTAATGTGCCTGAGCCTGGCTTTCTGGGACTTTATCCTGCTGGGATTTTCTGAGCTTCTTCAACATGCAGATTCATTTCTTCTATCCAGTCTTCAGCCATTTCTCGAAATTTTTTTCCTGCCTTTATTTCCCCTTCTCCCTCTGAGGCTGCATATGTTGGTGGTGTGTTTGATGTGTTGCCAGCCTTCGTGGGCTGTTTGGTTTCCCATGTTCTTTTTCTCATTCTGCTTCTCAGACAAGACAAATCCCTTGTATCACCTTCGAAAGCACTGATTGTGTGTGTTCCGATCCAATACCGAAGCCTCGAGTGAACTTTTTATCTTGCCGTTCCCACTCTCTGCTCTAGAATCTGTTTGGTTCCCTGTCACAAGTTTTTTTTTTTTTTAGGTTTTTTGAGACAGGGTCTCACTTTGTAGTTCAGGGTGGCTTTGAGCTCAGCCTCAAACTCACATCACAGCAATCCTCCTGCCTCTGCCTCCCGAGTGCTGGGATTACAGGCGTGAGCCACCACGCCCGGCACTGTGGTATGTGGTACTGGTTGCCGCTGGGCGAGAGTCTCCACACCCAGTATTGTTATGTGGTTACCGGGGATCGAACCTGGGTCCTTGCGCTTGCAAGACGGGCGCCAGAACCACTGAGCTAACTTCCCCCGCCCGCCCTGTCACAAGTTTTATCCCTTTATCCACACCCCTCCTTGTTCAGTAGTGCTCCCCTGCCATCCTTTTGTTCTTTGTCCTAGTTTCCTTTAGCCCTTGAGTAAATTTCACAAAGCTACCATTAGTTTCAACATTCAGGCTTCTTCGGGAATTTTTTTGTCAATTTTTGTCAATTTTTTTTAATGAGCTATCTCCTTTCTTGTTTCTTTGCTTTACAGTTTTTGTTAGAACCAGACGTGTGAGTGTATAATGTAGTAGCCCTGGAAATCAGAATTTTCTGTAGTCATCTATTTGTCCAGTGACTGTTCCAAATTATTTTTACAAAGTCTATATTCTTTTGTATGCATAATTACTGAAACTCCTCTTGCTATTTCTGTGATCAACCTGAAACCTTAGAGGGATTTTTTTATTGTCTAGATCCAACCAAAAGGGGGTGCACATCTCTTCTAATCTTCGGTGTCCCCTCCCTGAAATTCCAGCACTAGCACAGGGCTCCAGAACTGGTACCCTGGGTGCTCCAAACCAAGCAATGCTGTCTGCAGAGCTGGGCCCTTCTACCTACCCTGCAGCAAGCCAGGTGCCAGAGAGATACAGACTGCCATCCCTGCCATGGCAATGGGTCCAAGAATTGGGACTGTGGGTGGGCTGAGCATGCTACTCTCCGATTGCAGTTCTGTAGCCCTTCCTGTGTCAGGCATTCCCTCGGTGCTGTGTTGGATCAGGGCCAGGTATTCCAAGATAGTTGGTTCCAGTTGTTATTTCCACCTCAGTGCTTGTTCTGTGGGAGAACTGAGCTCTGAAACTTCCCACTTTGCCATTTTTCCCCAGATTGAGAGACTGTCAATTGAGAAGACCCCTCTTACCCCCAAGCTGTGTGATACTACAGTCTCTGATGTGTCAGAGATATGTTTATGATTTGGGGCTTGAGCAAAGCAGTGAGGACGGCCTGGGCAGTAGTGCACAGCCTGCCTATGGGAAGAGCAGTCTCCCGCTTTTGAATCCAGTGTCACAGGCCTCCTGTGTTAGATTCCAGCTAGGAAAAAACCTGAGACCTGGGATGTAGCCCACCGACGTCAGCCATCTGATGTCAGTTACCATGGTAACTGCTGTGTGGCTCCTCTATACCTCCTTTACAAATAACCTACATTTGTTTGTTATTCACTTTTACTTTGTTATTATCTTGTATGATCCTTTCAAAACATGTAGAGGAACATCTGTGCTCCTATGCTCTGAGATACTCTGTATTCCCAAGCTGATGGAGAAGAATATATTAATGACCTGCCATAATTACTGCTTTGAAGAGCTAAGATTATTTGTGAGTAACCTTTATCAGCTTTGTAAGAATTTTTTTTAACAAAACAAGAAAAAAATGCTCTCAGAGAGTTAGGATCATTGAGTTAATTGGTTCATTTTCAAACGTTCAGAATAATAACCTTCCTCAAACTTCCCTATCAGTGTGTATTGTTGAAAAGTGAAATATTGACATCCCTCTAGGAGATCAATGAGATATAATAAAGTCTGATTTCAAAAGCAAAAGAATGAAACTAATGAATATATTTCCTTGTTTTAATGCTACTAGGCATATATCAAGCATTTAATCAATAGCTGATTAATTGAACCAAAAGCAATTAAAATAGTTTCTTTGTTTCTATTTCACTGATTTTTTTATTAAATGATCATGAATCATCATCTCGATCTTTTCCATCTAACCAAAAAAAAAAAAAAATCACATTTAACTTTGAAAGGGACAGATTTCACATATTTTCTCGTTTTAAGTTTGGCTATGGAAGCATAACATGGGCCCGAGTTTATTCAAACCTGTGACACATTGCTGACAAGAAAGGGCAAAAGGGCAGACTTGTGTCCTGATAAAGGACCTGTCCAAAACCAGGAATGGACCTCCAGATCGCCAACGTGTTTTGATGCTTCAGCATGAAAATGTCTAAATTACTGTCCGAGATTTTCTTTTCTTGAGGAATTCTTGGACACAAAATTTTTCAATTTCTAAGGTATGTTTAATAAATAACTTGATCAGTTCAACTTCCTGTATTATTTCTTCTCCAGTTAAATCACATTTGCCATTCTGTGTTCTGTGCCCCTTGTAATCAACCAAACTTCTCTTGTTTTTCTATAGGTATGAAGAATAGATTTATTTTCTCATTTAGATAAACATTCACATACTTGAAATTACTTACCCCTTTTTATTTTTAAAAAATTTTAATAAATAGTAAAGTCTGTAGTCTGTTAAGTAGCGAAGTATGTAACCCTGCCTTTATATCTCAGCCCATTCAGGTTACTATAACAACTCCATTAGGCCAAGTAACTTATAAGCAATGGAACTTTACTTCTTACAGTTCCAGCGGCTGAGAAGTCCAAGGTCAAAGCGTGAGCACATTCAGTGTCTGATCCAGGGCCATTCCTCAGGGATGGCACCTCCTGAGTCTTCAAATGGCGTGAGGGCAAAAGGGACAGGTAGGCTCCTTCAAGGCCTTTAGAAGGGCACTGATCCAAGTCACATAGACTTAAATACTGCTATTATAATTTTAGATCAGTAGAATCACTTTAGTGGAATTTTCCTGGCTACTCTCGTTCTTGTTGTAAGATCGAGTCACACTGAACATTGATATGTAAGGTTTAATCATGTAGATGCTCCACAGTCTGTCTTCTATTCCTGTTGGATATTTGGGTAGTTTCTAGTTGAGGCTCGTGAGTGTTCTTGCATAAGGATGTTGCATGTTTCTGTAGAATACAGTCCCAGGAGTGGAGTTGCTGGGTAGAAGACAGTGCCATGTTCAGCTGGCAGGCTCACCATGTGGTTTTCGGCAGTGCTCTTACCAGTCTTCCCTCTCCAAGAGGGAATGAGTTTCCGTTGTGCTGGTCTGATGAGTAAGTGGTGCATGTGTGACTTTCACTCACACCCAGTCCCTGCCACAGTTGACAACCATTGCATAGGTTCATTGGCCATTCAGATTTCTTCTTTTCTGTGTGATAATATTTCTAAAACCCACAAGTCCCGATTTACTTAGTATTAATTCTTTGGTGGCAAACTATCCCATTTTCTATTATATGGAAATATTTTTATTTTGCTTTGTACTTTTTGTTGTTGTTGTTTTGTCTTGTTTTTTTTGTTTTTTGTTTTTTTTTAGGTTTTTGGAGACAGGGTCTCGCTTTGTGGTTCAGGCTGGCCTTGAGCTCAGCCTCCAACTCACATCACAATCCTCCTGCCTCTGCCTCCTGAGTGCTGGGATTACAGGCGTGAGCCACCACGCCCGGCACTGTGGTATGTGGTACTGGTTGCTGCTGGGTGTGGGTCTCTACACTCAGTATTGTTATGTGGTTACCGGGGAATCGAACCCGGGTCCTTGCGCTTGCGAGACAGGCGCCGGAACCACTGAGCTAACTCCCCGGCCCTTGTCTTGTTTTTTTGAGCAGGGTCTCACTTTGTAGTTCAGGCTGGCCCTGAACTCAGCCTCCAACTCACATCACAGCAATCCTCCTGCCTCTGCCTCCCAAGTACTGGGATTACAGGTGTGAGCCACCACGCCTGGCACTGTGGTAGGTGGTACTGGTTGCTGCTGAACGTGAGTCTCCACACCCAGTATTGTATGTAGTTACTGGGGATCGAACCCAGGTCCTTGAGCTTGCAAGACAAGTGCCGGAACCACTGAGCTAAATCCCCAGCCCCTATTTTGCTTCATTCTTAAATGAAGTTCTTGCTGGGTGTGGACTGCTAGTTTTGCCACTCTTTTCTCTGTCTTGCCCTGTTTCCTGGTTTTAATGCTGCAGATTAGAGATGTGAACTCTGCAATCTTTGAAGATGCCTTGTAACGATGAGGGAACGGGAAGGACAGAGTGTGGCGGCTGGCTCTCTGCTCTGGTGGCCACACAGCTCGCCAGGCCCTTGTCCTCCCAACCTGTGCAGATCTCACTGCCCTTCTAGGTTGGTGAGAAAGCCCCACTCTCTCCCAGAAGGGTGCGTCCTCCCCAATCCCTCATCATTCAGAACTGTTGAGTCTGATAATTTTTAGATAAAGCACTGAGTTTGTGCACATACGTGCACCGCCTTCCGCTGAAAGAGTGGTCCATTGGGCGGCTTGTACCTGTGGTCGGAGAAGTGGAACGGTCATGCAGGGCACATTCATGTGTGTACCACAACGGTTCCAACCGCCTGGAGCAGGGCATACAAATTATATCCCTGTTGTAATTTTAGTGTGCCCATGAGTTTAAGTGACCCTGCTTTTCTGCCCTCCTCTAGGATCTATTTTCTGTGTTACTGGTATCTTTGTTGTTTTTTCCTGAAAACTCTTGCAATTCTTTCATTTTTTAAATAGTGTTCCCAGTTTATCAGTTGTCCCTGAGAAGCATCCCCTTCTCGATAGCTCTGCCTCTGTAAGCCACATCTGTTGACAGAGTTTCTTACTGCCTAGCCACGTCGCCTGACGCTTCTCTATGATTAATCTTTCTGTTTTTACTGAGCTATGTTATTGAAGCGGAGTAAGGTCGTTGTTTCCATGTCTCTAGTGATTTATCAAAACTGGACACAGTTGAAAACTGGACACAGACACAGAAGGTTAAGATGAGGAAGACAAATTGACGTCCTTCCCGCACCCTAGAGCAGGAGGTATGTCCCTCTTCTTGTGGCAGACGGTGTGAGACGTGGGTGCCACAGTGTTGACAGGCTGGGCCAGCCGCAGTTCTTCGCCTTCCTAGCCGTGTGCACTTGAGTTCTGACCCATTCTGAAACTCATGCTTCTCTGAAGAAGGTAATTCCAGTCGTGTTAGGCATGGTGGGTAGAGAGCTCCTGCTCTGACGTGTGAAGCTGCGTGGATTTAGATGCTCCCAAAGGGCTGTCTTCCTCTTTTGGCTTCATATCTGCCAGTCATTCAGCTATCACGTTGTTCTCTTCTTTTTTTGAAATGGAATTAGTCAGAATCACAAGTTCAGTAGCGACTAGGTCTATTTCCTGCTCTTGATTTATTTTCTGTTTTAAAGGAAAAGTATTTATTTTAGTGTTCTAAGACTTTACTCTGGTGTGGAATTTATTCCCTCAGGAATAAAAGCTGTAGTTGGAGGAACAAAGATTTTTTTTGCCAGTTCACTCACCACATCGGCAAGATTATTTCCTTTGCCCGTTGGCTCCCTCCTGAGGCCCAGAGTTCAGTCCCCAGAAGGAAGAAGGAATAAACAGGGTAGAACTTCAGACAAATGTTTGCGTTTGTTGCATTTTTGTCTTTTAAGGTTTGTGACCCCAGTCCCCGTTTGCGCCCTGAGCAAGCCCGTTTAACCTGCTCCTGGAGCCAGTGGCCAAAGCCGTTGACACGGGCCTCCTCTGTGGTTTCCTTTCTGTCTTCATACTTGGAATACGCAAATCTATGGAGCGAAGGGGTCCACATCTAGCAAGAGAGAAAGAATCAGAAAACACGGATGTTCTTTGCCCTTGCAAGGGGCTTGAGGCTTGAGGACACTGGAAAAGGGTGAGAGAGAAGCTGTCCCTCTGGTGTCCGGGCAGAGATTCCCAGGCAGGTCAGTGGCTCTGGCCAGCCTCGCAGACCCCCATGGGAAAGCGCTTTCCTTCAGTAAGCTGAGCAGACCCAGCAGCGCCCTGTGCCTCATGAACCCCTCTCCCCCCGTGCTGCATTCCGTCCAGAAGGCACATTCACAGCCATCTTAACATCATTTGAAAAATACACAGTAAAGTCTACACGCGCATGTGGTTTATTTGGGGAGAGTAGCAGCCAGGAGGCTGGTGAGGCTGATTGCTACAGCCGCCTCTGTCTCTGTAAATGCTCTTCAGGGCATCTGCTTTCACCTTGAGTCACTCCATCATTATCATAGCTGATAAAGTAGTGAAGATAAAAATACTTATCCCGCCCACAGAGGAGGAAGAAGGTCCTTGTGACACTGCTTCATTCCGGATGTGGACTAGGTAACCTGGAGGCGGGGATAGAGCGGGTGTCTGAACTGCACCTTCCTCCCACCCTGATGTCAACAGCCACTGCCCAGCTGTGTAGGCACCCGGGACTCTGCAGGAGCGGCTGCACCCGCCTGTGCCCAGCCAGCTCTGGCAGCATCCCACGCGTGGCGATGGAGTGGAGAGCTGAGTTGCTACACAGCCCTGAGTGCGCCCCGCAGGGGAAGGTGGGAGACGGGGCCAGTGCCGTCAGTCTGAGAGGCTGGCTGACGTCAGCTCAGGGGAGTAATTGCTTTTTCCTGGCTGACTAAGGAAAGGAAAGTTACTGGGACAGAAGACTTTCTAAGAGCCCTGCTCGGCACGGTGAGGAGAGGGGCTGGAGGGAGGCTTTCAACGCGGTCCCTTCAGAGCTGGGGAGCAACAAGCCTAAGACCTTCGGCAGCCTGGCCCTCAGATTACAGAAACGGCGGAAATCTTTATGTCAAGAGAAGGGAGGCACAAAGATACACTGCCCCGGTGGGGAGTGTTTGTTTAGTTGTTTGGGTGAAGAGAAGTAGAAGTCCGGACTGACTAGAAGGCAGGCTTCCTCCCTGAGGTACTTGGAGATTTCAGATTCCGAGACCCTGGTCCATCTCCAGGCTGCTCTGTGTCACCAAGAACAGGACAGGAGCTCGTGGACACAGGCCCAGAGGAAGGCGAAGCTGCTCTGGACAAAGGGAGCAGTCTGAGGAGCCCGGGAGCTCGGTTAGAATCATCACCGAGAACTGCTCATTGTACCCCAGCAGTTGTAGCAGTTCTCTTAACCACCTGCGGGGCGCTCAGAGCATGCCTGACCCCTGCAGGGGCCTTAGGGTGGACGGTGGGCTGAGGGCATGTTGTTAAAGTAAAACACCTCTGGGAATCACAGCGTCATCTCGAATTGATGGGATGCATAAAACAGTCATATCTCTAGACACCAAGCTGAGCACAGCCTAAGCAGAAAGGACCTGCTGTGTCTTGTGACACCCGTCGTGAGTGGAAGCCCCCCCAACCTGGTGGTGACTGGTCACCGGTGACGCTAGGTGGTGGGCATCCGAAACTTCCGCCATACCTTCCAGAATAAATCGATCCCCTTCATGGAAAATAGCATCTGTTCTGTACAATCAGAATAGAAACATAAAAAGAAATATTTCTGAAGGAATTGAGGCAGTTGTAACTAGTTAGAGATAATTGTATAGGTCAGAAGGCTGCCTCTGACTCCTGTGACTGACAGGATAGGAATTTGTCAGGTTAAGAAGTCTCACCCTCCCACCCTTTTGTCTGCAGTCACCCCCCCACCACCACTCAACATGGCTCATTTTTAAAATACATCTTTCAGAGCACAGTCCTTTGAATGTACACAACATGAAAATGACTAGAGATAACAGAGCTGTGGGCATTTTATTGCATTTGATTATGTGCCAGACACTGTAGGAGCTGGGATGGTAGAAACCATTGACTTTAAAGAGCAGACAGTGAAGGAGAGGAGGCAGCATAGTGTGACTGGAACAGTGAGACTGTGATTAAAGCCACTCGGCCGGAGGGCGGGGCTCGGTGGATACAGGGAGGAGGTAGGGTCCAGGAGGGGCACGGCCTGCACCTGGCCGGCTCCTGGGGCAGCACTACAGAGCAGCAGCTGTGCTGCTCAGCAAACAGTGCAGCTCTGCCCGGCCTGCGGGTCCTGGACTAGAAAGTAGCCAGCTCGGGCTGGCGGATGCAGGAGCCGGGTCAGAGTGCAAGAGACCTCGTGTTCAGGCCCGGGATGAGTTAGGCCAGGAATGGGGAGTTCTTGCCATGGGTGACTTGACCTCATGTGATCTCTCTTCCTGTCCCCAAGTCAAATGTCAGCTGCAGTATCTTCACTTACAAGGAGTGGGAGATGCAGCTGCAGTAGGTGGTATGTAGTTTAAATACGTCCCCCAAAGGCTTGGGTGGAGGAAGCCTGGCCCCTCGGTGTGTGTGGAGCCTGCTGCCTTTGGAAGTGTGAATGTATTCTCCCTAGCCGGGTCCACCCATTCTCTCAGTGGCTTCCTGTCTGGGTGGCGACTGCTCCTCCCACCCTCCCTTCTGCCGTTGCAGACTGTTCTGTCTCCATGTGACATAAGCAAGGCCCTGGCCAGAGGTGGCTGCATCAGTGCCTGCCCCAGGCAGGAGCCTCCAAACCCTGCTGAAAGCTAAGCAAACCTGTTTCTTTTATAAAGTCAGCCTGCCTCAGCCATTTCATTATAGCAATGAAAATGGACCGATACATGTTTGGACCTCAACAACATTGTGCTAAATGATGTAGGTTAACCACAAAAGGAAAAATACTGTACAAGGCCACCTACATGAGGTCCCACAGGAAGTTGGATTCATAGAACCGGTAAGTAGAATGGTGGTTGCCAGGGCTGTGGAGTGACTGTTCAACAGAGGCAGAGTTTGAGTTTTACAAGATAAAAGAGCTCTGGAGGTGGATGCTGGTGATGGTGGCACAGCAGCATGAGTGTTTTCAGTGCCACTGAGCTGCACAGTAGAAAGGGTTACAGTCGCATATTTTATGCAGAACTGAATCACAGGAAAAACACTCCCAGCCCATGGCTTACACCAGATTGAAAACATCCTTTCATAACACATCTGTAGACAGCACAGCTTCGGACTTGGTTAATTATTCCCTTTCACCAGCAGCAGAAGGAACGCTCTTACTCTGCCACCATCCACACATCCCCGCGCCCTGGCAACCAAGCCCCTCTGTCAAGTCAGGTCACCTTCCACTTCCTGAGAATCAGGCTCAGCACAGAAGGGCGGCACGAGCGAAGCTTCCAGTGGAGATGGACCTGTTCCAGCTCTTAGCCCAAGTCAGTTCATTCTACATGAGGAAAGAACTCCGCTCTCTTCTTAGAATGAATGAGCCAAGCTGGAACTTCCTACCCTTGTTATTTGGGAGGAGAAACTAAGTTTAGGAAGCGCACTCGCCTCTGGCCAGTGGGCGTCAGAACAGAGAGCTCCACGCTGAGTGACTCCAGGCGGCCTATGAGCGCTGCTAATGGCTTCCTAATTGCTCTTTCATCCTACTCCTTCCTTATTTCACTGAACTGTGGACAAATTGACCCCTTAGTGCACACTGAAACAAATAAATATGTTTCCTCTTAAGTCTTTTTTATTTTTTTTTTGAGACAGGGTCTCGCTTTGTAGTTCAGGCTGGCCCTGAGCTCAGCCTCAAACACACATCACAGCGATCCTCCTGCCTCTGCCTCCCGAGTGCTGGGATTACAGGCACGAGCCACCACGTCCAGCACTGTGGTATGTGGTACTGCTTGTTGCTGGGCATGAGTCTCCACACCCAGAGTTGTATGTGGTTACTGGGGATCGAACCTGGGCCCTTGCACTTGCAAGACAGGCACTGGAACCACTGAGCTAAATCTCCGACCCCTCTCTTAAGTCTTTTTTTAATTGAAGTATAACACACAAAAGAAAGTATGAAATCTTACGGAAATAGCACGGTCAGTATTAGTGTGTGTACGTTCCCGCTCCTCAAACCACTAGATAACTTCATCAGGGCCCTGGAAGACTCCTTATGTAGCCATTGTCTGTCTTCTGTCACAATAGAGTTAGTCTTGCCTGTGTCTGAACTTAGTATAAGTGGAATGTGGTATATTTGATTTTTCTCGCAAGGTTAGGTGGGTCCAGTTCACCCATGTTGCAGATAAGTACAGTTTTCGTGGCTGTATCATACGGCCTTAAGTTTTCCCATTCTAGTACTAATGAATGTTTGGGTTTTTCTATTTGGGAGATTTTTTTTGTCTGCCTTTTTGTGGACATAAATATTTCCCTCTCCACTCAGGAGTGTCATTGCCGGGTTGTGGGGTATCCTGTAGACTGAGACCCTTTGGCGAGACTGCAAATGATGAGTGTTCTTCTCATAAGAATCTTCTGTATTTACTGAGTCAGAGCTGCTGCCCACACCCATTTTTCTTCCTGTCTTTGTCTTTCGCTTGCTACACACCAAAGTCCATGTTGAACAGTGGTGGTAATAACCCAGGAAGAAGTGGAGAGTTGCCCTTGAGGTGCTTCGAGCAGACAGCAGCGTGGGCAGAGCCAGGAACAGGCGAAGCCCAGGTGAACTTCCTGGGTGCTGGGAAGTTCCCCGGGGACCACCGCTCTGCTGCCTCTGTTGTGTCAGCTTCTGGTCCACGTGCTTAACGCCAAAAAGATCTTGAAACAAACATAATTGGAAATCCTGTTCCCACATAGCAAATGTTTGGGTAAAAGATTAGGACAGAGTTTAGAAAGCTAACAAGTATTTGATTTCCTGCCAGGGACTTTTGTCTTCCATTTAATTTACCCAGTGAATATTTATTGGACACAATCAGTACCAATCACTAGGAACCTAGTGGTGAACAGGGTACCCTAGAATAACATCATGGAGCAAGGGACCCTGAAACAGCCACAGCGGTCACCTAGAAGCACGGAGGTGTGGCTGTCGCCGAGGGCCAGAAAGCCTGCAGCTGGAGAAGGAGCCAGCAAGCCCAGGGGGCCAGAGACAGTTCGAACGCACTACAGCGTCCAAAGGCAGAGCAGGCCAGAGACGGCACCACAGTCACAGCTGCAGCCTGGCCTCTCGGAGCGATTTCTTCTTCAGACTCTGGACAGAGTGTTTCTGTCACATGTATTTATTCCTCAGCGTCCTAGAGACACGGAGTTGCTGTCACAGATGAGAAAGTGGAGGCTGAGGAAGGCAGCAGAGGTCTAGATCTCAAGCTTGGGTCTCCCTGGTCCAAAAGTCCTGCCCTAACCGCTCCTGTGCACCAGCGCGTGAGCCAGGCTTTGTCCTTGGCTCAGTGCTTACCTGTGGTCAGGTGATATTTTACAGGTATCAGTTAGGAGAGTGTCTCAAACTTAAGTCTTAATCCCTTTTAAAGACAGACAAGTTCACAGATCCTTAGTATTGATTTAAGTCAGTTAGCATTCCTTAATTATTGAGACATAGTAAAAAGTCCCCCTTTTCTGACGCATAGCTCCTAAGTCCTCGGATTTTCCTCGGTAGTAGGAGATGACTCTTGGTGGACCCCTTGACAGGGACCAGTCCCCACAGAACCTCACCTTGATTAGAAGCTTGGAGCCCTCAGTCCAACCCTGTCCAGGGACACAGGGACTGGAAGTTGAGTTGATAATTGATCCTGCTGACACAGTGAAGCCCCCGTTAAGGTCCCTGAAAACCTGGGTTCTGAGAGCTCTCGGGGTGGTGAACGGATCTATAGGGGCACACCCTGACCTGGTCGTTCATCTGTGTCCATTGTGCCCCTTAATAAACCAGTAAACATGAAGTAAATGTTCCTCTGAGTTCTTTTAGCCCCTTATAGCAAGTGTATCTCTGAGGAGATTCTACGGCAGTCCCCAAACAGGCCAAGTCAGGAGTAACTAGGTTACCTACACAGTGAGGTCTGAAGCTGTCTTGTAAGGCTGAGTGCCTAGCCCTTGGGGCCTAAGCCCACTGAGCAGGTAGAACTGAGCTGAACTGTGGACACCTGATTGGTGGATTGCGAGGTGCAGAAACTCCACCTTTCAGCAAATATGCCTCTCCAACAGCGGGGAGGGGGAGGTGTGCCCGGACCCCTCTGAGGCTTGAATCCTGGTGCCAACCTGGTTGATTGCACGTACCTTTGCCGGAGGGGCTATGGAGGGTAACCAGATGCCCTGGACATCCTTTAGAGTCCAGTAGGCCCCCGTCCTCGTTCACCTTCGGCGCTGGGTGAGAATACGCGGCACATATCTTGTGCTCTGTTAGCATCAACTGAAGACATTTCTCCCCAAACAGCAGTTGCTGTATTTTCATACAGGTTGAATTTGACACAATAAAACTGTTCCCAACTTATTACACGGGGACTCCCTCCGGAGTGGAGTTTGGGCTATGAAGGAGTGCGGGAGGCACAGTTGCTGACATGAGGTTACTGTGGGGCGCTGACTAGACCTCTCTCCACTTTGGCTTCTCCGCAGGAGTTGGCACCAGGAATTATTACAGGAAGATGGGTTACCGCTTACAAGGCCCATACATGGTCAAGATGCTAAAGTAACAGCCACGGCTGTCACCCTTCGTGAAGCACCCGCCCTGGCAGAAGACAGCAGATCAGCCCAGCAGATGGACCTCCATTCCCGGGCACGGACTGTCATCCTCTCCTGCGGCTGCAGAGACCGGAAATGCCTTCAAAGCTGAGCCCCCGGAGCCCTGAGCCGCCCTCACCCGTGTATCCAAGAAGTCGCTTCAGTTTTTAAGGCTTAAATCATTTCTCCCGATTTTCACAGTCTGTGTGTAGGCTGCAGGTGACCTGTTTTTACTCAGTGACAAAAGCAGATCAACTCCTCTGGACCGCGTGAAGTAGGACTCGTGATAGCCATTTGAGGAGCAGCCTTAGAAGGAAGCTATTTATATACCCTAGGGATGAAAGCCGGGTTGGGATGTGTAAAAACCATCACACTTGGCTCTGTGGCCTTTAACTACATAATGCATTTACCCAGGAGTTAAGAAAATAAGCTTTTACGTTAATGGAAATTGTTGCTGTTACGATGCTGATGCGTTGACATAAGGCTGATGGGGAGAGGAGTCAGGCGAGGGTTTTGTGTTAAACTTGATGGCAGCTGTCACCAGTCCCTGCCATCTGGGAGCGTGCCCTGCGCCGGGCCGTCAGCCTCCTGTGCCCGGGCATGGCTCTCTGTGCTTCTTGTACCTTGCCGCTGCAGGGCAGGGTGGAAAGGCACCGGTGCCGTGCCAGAGAGCCCTGGGCTGTCCGTTCATCCGTCCAGGGCAGGCGGCAGCCACCATGAGAGTCAGGTGTGTGGCCCTCAGGTGAGACTCGCCTCTAGCCACAGAGGCCGTTTCTGGTATTTCATTCTTTTAAGATGGATGTTGGTTTGTATTGAGGGAGAAAAATAAAACTTCCACTCAGCTGTGTTCACAGAAAAATGAGCAGCATGCTCAAGTGTACAAATGGGCGAATGACTGGTTTTCTGAGGTCCTTGTAGAGCTGTTTCTCAAGGCCTCCGGTCACCTGCTAAAGGCTGTCGGCCTGCCCAGGCCACTCCCTTCGGCACGGTGTGGCTTCACCACGGACCCTGCCTTCTCTCTCAGTCAAGTCTGAAGGCCTGAAAGTAAGTCTCCGACACAAAGACTCCTGTGCTTTGGGTTTTGAGTTTCCATTCTCTGTAGAAGCGCTGACATTTGCCTTGAGTTACAGGTTCCGTTTCCAACCGGTGACACTACTCATTTTCTCCTGGGTGCTCTTTGCCGTCTCATTAAGCTGCAGCAATGGCGTAGCTTTCAGCGGGCTCACCGGGGCGCTCCAGCAGCATTCCGCGCCTGTGGCGTAGGGAATTTAGCTACTTCTCAATTAGGCTCTTTTCCCCATAAAAGCAAAACTGAGTAATAAAGTGCTGGCTGTCACACACACGCGTCCTGGGAGATGGCACGCCACCTACAGCTTACCCTGGGCACACGAGGGTCTCAGGGCCTCCGTTTGCCTATTTGTTTATTTATGAGTTGGGTCAAATCCCACGGTGGTGCAGAAAGTCCTCTGAAGCGTTTGCACAAAGCATGTCCACGCCACAGTGCTCGGAGGGTGAGGACTCAGCCGTCCACCACCCTCGTGTTCCTCTCCAGTCAGGGTCCACCCTCACCTTCTGCCACACTTGTGCCACTAGAATTGCAGCTTCTCAAGCTGCAGGGCTTTTCACGACCCCGTCCGTGAGCGCTCAGTCAGGCCTGACGGGGCCAGCCCAGGTCACATGACCGCTCAGTAGCCTCCAGCCGGGAGCTCCACTTTGAGCTCAGCTTTTGGCTTCATCACCCAGAGACTTAAAAAAAAAAAATAAGCCATGGGCCGGGGAGTTAGCTCAGTGGTTCCGGCGCCTGTCTCGCAAGCGCAAGGGCCCGGGTTCGATTCCCCGGTAACCACATACCTATACTGGGCGTGGAGACTCACACCCAGCAGCAACCAGTACCACATACCACAGTGCCGGGCGTGGTGGCTCACGCCTGTAATCCCAGCGCTCGGGAGGCAGAGGCAGGAGGACTGTGATGTGAGTTTGAGGCTGAGCTCAGGGCCAGCCTGAACCACAAAGCGAGACCCTGTCTCCAAAAACCTAAAAAAAAAAAAAAAAAAAAGCCATATGAAAAACAGACATATATTTGAGTAGAAAATGAGATTTTACAAGTTTGTTATCGCAAATTAAAGGGCCAGTAAAGCTCTTTGTTTTCCCGTTTAGGAACAAACAGACTCGTTTTCCATCTCCTACCCTGCTGATCAGAGCACTCATTGAACGGAGAGTCCGAAAGCCAAAATGCCTTCTGTGCAAATATCTTACACACTGAGCATTTTCATGCCTGAGGGTGTCTGGGTTTTGGTTTGGGTTTTTGTTGTTTTTTAAGATTTTTCATCTCACTGAAAACAGAGATTTTGTTCTTAAAGAACTCATAGATCCCTGAGTTCACAGAAGGAGCTGGAGCCCCGGCTCTGGGAACGAAGCTTCACAGAGAAGCCTGGGGCAGGGGCAAGGGCCCTCACCTTCCTCGGCTTCGGTTCCCCCGTTTGTGACCTGAAATCAACAGCTATTGCTGAGGACACGTGTGAGGACCAGACGTGGTTATGTTAAAGAATTGTCGCCACGCCACGTTTTGTGAGCCACGGTTCCTAGTCTGTGCACAGCTTCTGTGCAGTGGGCGACCTTGGACAAGGAAACTGCATTGTGCACATCGGTAGGGCTAACTGGCTTACGTCCAGGTTCTAGAACAGGGCTTGTGGGGCATAAAACACAGGAAGCACCAGCTACTATTAGTGACATCTAACAGTACGATATGAGGCCCATTTCTTTGCTGAGGGATTTTCTCATCGGCTGATAACAGAATCTCATTTGTTTGTTTGTTTGTTTTTCTGGGCTGTTTTCCTAGAAAGATAGCATCTGGTGTCGAGGTCCTGACTCCATCTTCTAGTCAGCCCTTCTTCCCATTCACAGAAGTCTGGCATTGCCTGTTGTCAAGTGCAGGCCTTAGGAGCCAAGGTACAGCCTGTGGTGGCAGCAGGAAAAGCTTCTTTAACTGCCAGTGGGTCTCTGGGGACTTCAGAAGCTGTCCGGTGTCAGTGTGTGGCTGATCGGCATCGCCTGAGCTGGCAGCCGTGACCAGCACAGCAGCCGGCCAAGGGAGTGTGTCCTCCGCCGTAGGTGGCAGGACAAGCGTGTGTCTGTAGTAGTCACCAGCACCAGCGGCGCCTTCCTGATGCTCCTGAGACTTAGGACTCCAGCCAGAGCAGTGGCCTGGCCAGCCTTCCTTGGCCTCTCTTCATGTCTGGGGTCAGGAGGTGGGGTTTTCAGTCAGCCCATGTTGAGGAGGGTGTTACGGGAACTGAGCACCGGGCACTAAACCCTGTGCTGTCCTGGTTTATTTCATCCTCACCCCAGCTGGTGAGGAAGGTCCTGTATCATCGTCCAGCTTTGGCACCTGGAGGGAGCAGACGTGCCGATGACTTTGTTAAGGAGAATGCAGAAGAGGTAGAGTCTGCGCTTCGGACTTCAGTGGGAAGAGCGGGTTGGGGTTCTAACACTGTACGTGCTCGTTCTGACAAATCCAGACGGGACCGAAAAGCACAGGGAGCAGAGTACCAGTGAAGATGACTGTGGTTAACCTGGCGAGCGTCCGCCTAGCCCTCTCCCTGCACGTGGACATACACACTGAGTTTATATAAAGCAGCCACACTGCGTGGGCTCAGTAGAACATCAGGTGAGCATCTTCCCATGTCAGTATAGATCCGTCCCCCTTAGCAGTGACCCTGGTCCCCCCACTGTCTGCCAGATGCTGTGACTTGGCTGTGTCCCCTAAAGTTCATGTGTTAGAAATTCAACCCCCAACACAATCATTGCTGAAAGGGGGGGTCACAAGGACTCGACCCTCTAGAATGGACTAATGCTCTGATCGTGAAGTGGGTTCCTGAGAAAAACATGGCTTTGCATGTGATTCTTGCCTTTGTTTTTCTTTTTTCCCTCCGCGATATAGAACCCAGGCCTTTGCACTGAGCTACATACTAACCCCTTTTCATTTTAAGACAGAGTGCCCTAAGTTGTCCAAACTGGGCTCAGACTTGCAAGCCTCCTGCCTCAGCCTCCCACAGTAGTGGAATTACAGGTTTGTGTCACCATGCCCGGCCACTTTCCACCATGGAATGGCATAGCACGAGGCCCTGTGACCTTGGACTTCCAGGCTCCGTTACTAGAAGAAATAAATCTTGGTCCCGAAATCAGGTAGTCTGTGATTGAGCACAAGCCTGGCTCAAGGTGCCATGATTTAAGGAAGAGGGGTTTTATATCTTCTAGACCCTTGTAAGTTCTCACTGTCAGAATGTTTTAGAGCAGGTTTTAAGCATAAATGTGTAAATTGAATCCCAAGATTGCCTGTGGATTTTTTTCCTAAACAGACTCACTCATCCAAGGCCAGTGTCCTGTGTATCCCTTCCTAAGGTTGTCCCAACCTTCCCCCTCCTCACAGCCACCTCAGGGCTGAGGGGGGAGCAAGCCGGCCTGTCTGGCACTTGGCCTCTCTCATTCAGAAGGCAGCAGCACCTCCCATCGATCGTGACCAATCCCATCACACACAGTGTCAGGGCGCCCTCCGGCTGGCCGGGAGGCACTGGAGTGTGAATGTCCTTGATTGAGGTCAGAGACAAAGCTTCCCACCCCTCCCCTCGATGTGAGGCCCTGGTCAGCTGCCGCACCCTGGAGAAGGCATCCTCCTGTCTCAGGTTAGGAAACATGAGCTCAGGGCGGACTTGACAATACCTGCTGTCACCATCAGGGCAGGCAGGGGACCGGCTGTCAGCACAGACTCCACTCCCGCCATGCACAGGAAGCGCAGCCTGGGGTGTGGCTTCAGGCTTGCTGCTGCTTCTGGCCAGTTCTGTAGGGAGCAGGACGTGGCCACCACGTGTTCAGGCAGGGGGCAGAGGGTCATCCACATCTACCCAAAGAAAAGGACAGGAGCCCTGGCACCCGGGGACAGGCTGTGTGTCGAGCAGCATGCTGTGCCCAGCGTCGGTCATGCCCACCCTGGGAGTGGCGGGCTGTGGTCTCCCCTGGTGACAGACGTTCCACAGTTCACACCAGGGAAGTGATGACCCGGGCGGGCCATGAGGTCGTCAGTGAAGAGCTCGCAGTGAAGCCAACAAGCTGAGGTTGGCACACCTGCAGAGTTTCGAGGATTCTATACCCGGGAGCAGAAGTGGCTTGTGGGTTTCTAAAAGATTCAGGGCCAGCAGGAGGCTCGGAAGGGGACTGGTCCCAAAACAAACTGTCCCGCGCCAGCTGCCAGGGCCCTACTTGGCACAGCCACCAGTGAGCTGCCTTGAGGCAGCACCTCAGTGAAGCAACAACAGAAAGATCCAGAGGAACTGTGGGGACACGGGACAAAAGCGCCGGGGCAGAACTGGAGCCAGCGCACAATGTCACCGTCCTGGGAAGCACTGGACACCTCTGGGGCAGAGGGGAGACTCACTCCGCACAGCTCATTTTCCTTCTTTCCAGCACACACACAAGCGAATGAGTTCTCTTAGTAACACAGAGAAGGATGTGGCAGCGCGCACCTGTGATTCTAGCTGGCCTTGAACTCAGCAATCCTCCCTCCACACCTCCCAGGAGCTGGGATTACAGGTGTGACCCACACCTGTAACTTACTTTTAACTTACTTTTATTCTTTTACTGTAGATGTTATAACTGGGAAGTTTTCTGTGCTTTCATCACTTATCTGCTCCAAACTTCAAACTCCAGGATCTGGTTGCTGTGTGGACTGTCCAGGACCTCTGTGCCCCACGGCGTATAATGGCCCCTTCCACCTTCCTGTGGCCCCTGTGACATTAGGCATCCCTGGCTTCCACCGCTGCCTCCCACTCCTCAAGCCACATGGACACCACTCTGCCCTGCCCTGCTCTGAGATGACAGGTGGGTCTCTCAGTGGCTACCGTGTCCCCTCTACACGAGGGCAAATTGCCCATTTCCAATCGCACACTTGACCTTTCTATGGTAATATCCCACTGTGACCCCCGAATCATCTGAAATTAAGCTGCTGTCCCTGCATCCCCACATGCTACGGACCCATGTGACTCCATTGCTGTTAATGACTTCAGCGGCCTCCCCATGGCCCAAACTCTAAGTCATGGTCACTTTGGCCTTCAGTCCCCTGCAGTCCTCTGAGTAGATGGCTCTTTGCCGAGCTCCTTCCTCCTGCTTCCTCACCCGCTCCTCTAGTCCCCACTGCCCCCACCTCTGTCGAGGTCCATCTGACTTCACCTCTGCCCCTGCAGGCCCATCTGTCTGCCTCCATTGTCTCTGTCCTTGGAGCCATCAGCTTCACCTTCTGGGAACAATAAAAGTAATCATCGCCACCACTGATTAAGCACCTAATGTGTGCAGGCACTGATCCAAGACCGATCCATGCAGTGTACACTTCGCTCCTGGGCTCCGGCCCTGTCCTCTGCCCTCTGCCTTCTGTCCTGTCCTCCAGGCGACCCGGTGACTGCGGCCCAGCTCCCTTTGGGGCCATCCCCGCTCCCCATGGTCTCTGCTGCCTCTCGGCTGTGTTGGACCAGTTGGATGATTCTTCCTGCCCAGTGGTCAAATTCCCAGAGAAGGAAATATGGGATTTGGTATCCTAACTACCACCCATCAGCCAGTTATCAGCTATCTGGGAATTGTTGGCCACTGTTCCACCCAAATTTGGCTTCCTCTTTTACAGTGCACAGTTCTGCCTGATCTGTCTGAACCCCCAAGCTGCAGCTCCATCCTCTTTGTCTGCAGCCTGCTCAGCTTCACCATAATGATCCTGTTTCTGTTTCCTATCATCTCTTGGTATTCATATCGAAAACATCAAGTCCTGTTGGAACAGAGTTCAAGACCACAGGAGGACAATCTTGGGCTCATGTCTGTCCAGACTTCTGTGCTATAATCAGTTTGGGAGTCAATGCTTTCATTTCCCTTTGGCTGCATCTATCAGAACCATTTCGTGTTAACAGGACCTGGGTTTTAGAATGTTTTCAGCATCAGCACCCTGGGACAGATTCTTCAGCTGGATACCTGCAAGACCCAACTTATCCATGCCACTTCTTTCCCAGGGCATGCATGCTCACAAGATGGACATTCTGTCACCACTGTATAAAAAGGGCATTTGCCATAGATAACATTTCAAGGTGGCAACATATGAAGACACTATTATTTTGCTTTTTATCTTATTTTCAATCTCAAGAAGGATTCCTAGAAGACTTCTCCCTCTGCCTCCCTCCCCCTCCTGCTCTGTCTGGGTGCGGCTGGTGCTGAGGGAGTGCGGGGGCTGTGGCTCACAAGAAGTGGTCCTGTTTCGTCACCTACTCTGCTCTTTCCACTGAGAGAGATACAGTGCAAGCTGCAAAGGTACAAAGAACAGCATATCATGAGATTGTTTCCGGGTCTGTCACCCTACCTGCCTCAGCCCCTCCCCAAAGACCCCGCATCTCTTTTCACAAAAAGTATACATTTGAGTGCAGCTCTCCATTCGTATACTTCATTTTTTTAAACGTGAAATTTTAATCACATGTCCTAATGTTCTGATGGAGACATATTGTTAAAATTTTTTATTTTTATTAGTTCATGCCAACAGTACATAACAATTACATTCATGGGGGGTTGATATATGAACATTATATGTCTTAATTCCTTTTACATCCCCTTCTCTCATTCTCTTCCCTCCATCTGTCTCCTGTTTTTCTTCCCATTTGCAAAAGGTCTATATCCTTGTATCTCATTATTTAATTTTATATTGCTCTTTAATTTATTTAAACTTTGGGTTCTCATCTAAGAACCCACATAGGAGCCAGGGATTTAGATCAGTGGTTTCGGCACCTGCCGTGCAAGCACAAGGTTCCCAGTTCAATCCCCAGTAACCAAAATAACAATGCTGGGTGTAGTGACTCACACCCACCAGCAATCAATACCACACACCACCGTGCCAAGTGTGGTGGTTCATAACTGTAGTCCCAGCACTCAGGAGGCAGAGGCAGGAGGATTTCTGAGTTTGAGGCTAGCCTGAGGTATGTAGTGAGTTTATGGCCAGCCTGAATTATAAACAGAGACTCTGTTTCAAAAAAAAGAATTAGCCTGATGTCAAAATGGTAGCATACGTTGTTATCTAGCCCTTTGTGAAAGAGATAATGTCTTATTTTTCCTCAATGCAAAAGGTTAAATAAAGGGTCTCTCCACTGAGTTGCTTCCAAGTCCCTTTAAAAATACATATATACTTTTATTTTGAGCCTGTGTCTGTCTGCGTCACTGAAGTTCCGGGCTGGGCTCGATCTTGTGAGCCTTCAGCCTCAGCCTCCCAGAGTGCTGGGATTACAGGTGTGCCCCATCGTGCCCAGGTGTCTCTGTACCTCTGCTCCTCTCCGGCCCACAGCCCCGTGCTGGTCCAGGGGCTGGGCTCAGAGCAGCCACCCCAGACTGCGGTGTGTGGGAAGGTGGGGCCTGGGAAACCAAGAGAAGCAGCGCTGCTGGGTGAGGAGGGGAGAAAACAGTGAGTCACGGCTCGCCTGTCCGACCATGCACTGGCGAGCCAAGGACAGCCCTTGGAGACAGTGCCGTCAGCTGGGGCCCCTCCCAGCCTGGCCTGACCTCCAGCTTGGCCACCTTCCCTGGATTCACTCACTTTGCAGAATTAAGCTCCACTCCCCCTTCCAGGCCGCGTTGGCTAAACAGCGCTCAACATCCCTTAGAGAAAATCACTTTTCCTATGACTCACAGGGAAAGAGCCATAAAACACTGAATCACCAAGACCCCCTGCCCTGCTCCGTGCCTTTGCTTTGAGTTCTCCCTCCCAGGGACAATTCAGGATCTCTTTCTGTGATCTTGGCCCCATACAAGGATGGCCTGCTGGCTGCACTGAAATCAGCAGTAACCTTTTCCCCAACTCATTGTTTATTTGAAACTGGCTGTCACTGATAAATTCTGTCCTCGCCCGGTTACTAACCAAGGTGAAAAAAAAGAAAATCAGATCAACAAGAGAGCAGATCTGTGCGTGGCTGTGGCCCACGCTGATTCTGAGGATAAGCGAGAAGTTCGTGCCCCTGACTGAGATGCCCAGGAGAAACCTTTTTCTAATTGTTTGCAACTGGTTAAGAATTGTTTTGAATGGCGTGACTTTGAAAAGACCCACACAATGGGAAAATGAAACACTCCTTGAAGAAATATAAAAGGTTTTTTCTAGAAAATGCCCAGTAATCCACATGCAAAATAAATGAATCTAAACAGACACCATCATGCTTCTCAAAAGTTAACCCAACAGAAATCACAGACAAAATTATAAGACTCTGAAGACAATCCAGATGACCTGAAGCATGGTAATGACTTACCAGTGCAACACGCAAAGCACAGTCCATCAATAACAACAGTAATACTACTACTACTAATAATAATAATAATAATAATTGGTAGGCAGGGCTTTGCTAAAACTAAAAACTTCAGCTCTACAAAAGATAATGTCCAGATAATGAAAATACACAGTACAGACCAGAAGAGAATATTTGCAGAAGTCAAATCTAAATGCTCAAAATGTACACAGAACTCTTAGGTAAACTCCATAGTAAGACCAGGAACAGCTTCTTTTTAAAGTTAACCAACCTCACCAGAGAAGATCTGATAAAATGATCTACAGGGAGCAAATCAGTGCACGAAAAGATGCTCAACATCTGTCTTCAGGGAACTGTGACTCAAAACAGCACTGAGACAGCATCGCCCACCTACGAGTGTGGCCAGCGTCCAACACACTGATAGCACCGAATGCTGATGAGGGCGAGAAACAACCAGATGTGTCATTCCCCGCTGAGAGGCAGGCATCATGGAGCAGCCTCCGTGGAAGACGGAAGTCTGAACACCGTGTGATTCCACTTGCTCAGCAGGGCAATGGTGGTGAGCGCAGCTCATTCTACGTCTGCCCTGACCCGGAACGTGCGATGTCAAGAGTGGACCCCATCGCAGTGAGGGGCTCTGGGTGATGACGAGATGTCCCTGGAGGTTCCCAGGTTCTTAATAAATGGACCACTTTCCTGGCGGACACTGCTTATAGGGAAGTTGTGCATGCTGGGGAGATGGCGGTGATTGGCTGGCACAGGACAAAGCCAATATGGTATTTCCACCAACATTGCCTTTCTCCCTCTGTAATGCCCCATGTCTTGCCACAACCCCTTTATGTCACCATTCGGTCATATATGAACGCACCAATTAGAAATTCATACAGTGCTCTCCCGCCCCTGACCACTTGTGCCCATCCTAAGACCGTATATCACCACCTGCTTTCTTTGTCTCAAAGTCGCTACGCCTCACTTTTAGGGCAGTGAGGCAGGTGCCCCTCCCCGTTAATGCCTGTTACCGGACACCTGAGCCTCAGCCCATTTTATTTTCTCTCAGTCAGAACTCTTTGTACTCTGCCTACTTTTGCTGTGAACCTAAATATGATCTGAAACATAACATCATCTTTCAAAAATTGTAAAGGGGAAAGATTTTTAAGAATAAATTAATATTCAAGGTCATGCTTTACAACGTGCTGAGAGGAAAAAGGACAGGGCAGGAATCTCCGAGGTCCAGGAGGGGCTGACAAAGACCCTGTGTGCGGGGCCGGAGAGTTAGCTCAGTGGTTCCAGCGCCTGTCTTGCAAGCGCAAGGACCCGGGTTCGATTCCCCGGTAACCACATAACAATACTGGGTGTGGGTCACCCAGCAGCAACCAGTACCACATGCCACAGTGCCGGGCGTGGTGGCTCACGCCTGTAATCCCAGCACTCGGGAGGCAGAGGCAGGAGGATTGCTGTGATGTGAGTTGGAGGCTGAGCTGAGGGCCAGCCTGAACCACAAAGCGAGACCCTGTCTCCAAAAACCTAAAAAAAAAAAAAGACCCTGTGTGCTTTATTTGCCATGTTTAACTGAAGCGTGAATGGCCGGGAGTATCAGAATCGGAGCTCCTGAGGGGTCCAGGGCATTTCCAGCATAAACTTTCATGTGTATCCCAGCAATAGATGCCCATGGAAGTCCCCAGGCAGGGACAATGTTCTCCATGAGATTGGTCTCTGCTGACCATCTGTGGACCTTTGGAGATATGTGTTCTGCCTTGGATATTTTTTTTTTCATAATATTATGGATCGAACTCATGACTTTCACACTGAACGAGACTCCCAGCTCCTTATTACTTACTATTTTGAGACAAGGTCTGACTAAGTCCTGAGATGCCCAGGCTGGGCTCAGATTTGCCATCCTCCTGCCCTCGCCTCCTAGAGTGCTGGGATTCTAGTGTGTCCCACCACAAAAGGCTCTTCCTTGGGCTTTTAAACCAAGCTATCGGCATCTGGCAGGGTGGTTGTTTTTGAGAAACTAGTCTTCTCTTTGTATTTCCCCTTGTTCTTCCTCCGTTCTAGTAGACTCCATAGTCAGACTCAGTGTGAACTTTTATCCCCAGGCTTTGGTTGAACTGGCAAGTGAATTGGCCGGACTATGTGAAACACTAGGGCCCAGAAGATGACACCCAGAGGAGTTTGGAGACAAGCGTGAGAAGCCTCCACGCCCAGCCCCTAGACACGCAAGGCCGGGGCTGACCCCAGCCGCTCGTTCCCTCTCTGGGGAACTGCACGATATGTCAAGTTCAGACGCCGTTTACTCACACCGCCAAGGGCGGCGGAGGGCAAGGACAGCCACTGTGGAGTGAAAAGCACCTGGCCGGCAGTGTGCACTTACACACATGAATAAGCAAAAGATGCCCCAAGCAGTTATATACATCTCAGGTTACACATAAAGACTGCACCTAGCACACATAGAAACACACACGTCCACACATGTTTACAGAGAAGGATCAGAGTTCTCCTGGGTATGTGCCTTCAGCCAGAATGTAAAGACAATGTTTCCCCTTCCCATCATTGTTATCATCATATTAATATTAATGAGAAAATACAAGCCCAGCTAGAATTCTTCTTGAACGACAAGTTGTTCACTAAAATGTAGTTTTTTCTTGCTCTGTTTACTTGAAGTATTCTATTGTACTCTCTCTTGTAAAATTATACAGAGTACTGTATCAGTAAATACCCTGAATTGGTTCTGTTCTTCTAAATCTGGAATGAAAGCTATAAATGCACTTACACTAATTTTTTGTTCTTTGGTATGAGCTGCTTCATTGGGTTGTAACTCACACCGTATGATTCACCCATTTGAAATGCACAGCTGAGTGGCTGTTAGAATGTTCAGACAGTGTACAGCCATCGCCACACTCCGTTTCAGAATGTCTTGTCTTAGTCACGTTTTCACCGCTGGGACAGAACACTTGATACTCACAATTTACAGAAAGAGAGGTTTATTTTGATTTGTATTTTCAGTCCATGGTTGGCTGGCTCCAAGGCAGAAATGACATGGTAGGAGGACTCGGCAGAAGCAGAGTCAGCAGGGAAGGCAGACATACTCTTGCAGACCACGTCTCGACTGGCCTGCTTCCAATCACACCCCACCTCCTAACAGCAAGTCAGCTATAGCACCCCTACTGTCCAGTCGCCGCTCAAAAGCTCCACCTCTAAACACAAGAGGCTTTGGGGAATATCCTAGGTTTAAATCATAACTGTTCTCATTTCCATACACGGAAACCCTATATGCCCAGCAACCATCCCATAACCTCCAGAGTCTCCCTAGTCTCCCCTCCACACCAGCCCTGAGCAATCACAAGTCTATTGTCTCAACACATGTAGTTAGCCTGGACCTTTCCCACAAATAAAGTACATAATATGTCATCTTTTGTGACTGGCTTTTTTCATTTAGCATAAGGTTTTTAAGGATCACCCACATTGCAGGATGTCAGTACTCTATTTCAAAGTTGAATAATATTACATTTTGTGTCTATAACATTTGTTTATCCACTTAGGTTTCAATGCACGATTCACCTTGTGACTATTGTGAAGAACACTACGATGAATACTGATGCACAGGTAACAGTTTGGATCTGTATTTTCAATTCCTTTACATGTGTACTTAGGAGTGAAACTGCTGGAATATATGATAATTCTGTGTTAAGCTTTTTGAAGATCCACCGAACTGTCTTCCAAAGTGGCATGTTCCCACGAGCAGTCCACGCCGACTCTTCCACATCCCACCAGTCCTTGTTAATTTCCTTCATTATCGTGATAATTCATAGAGCCATCTTAGTGGGTATAAAGCAGCACCGTATTTTGGTTTCAGTCTCTATTCCCTAACGCTTAAGATGCAGACCACTCTTTCACGCGCTTGTGGGCTTCTTTGGGAAAATGTCTACTCAGGTCCTTTACTGCCACACCCCCGTTTATGAGTACCAAAGACTGATTCCAGGGCCTCATGCGTGCGAGCCAAGCATTCTGCCATTGAGCTCCATCTCCAGCCTTTGCCTTTTTTTTTTTTTTTTTTTTTTAGGTTTTTTGAGACAGGGTCTCGCTTTGTGGTTCAGGCTGGCCCTGAGCTCAGCCTCAAACTCACATCACAATCCTCCTGCCTCTGCCTCCCGAGTGCTGGGATTACAGGCGTGAGCCACCATGCCCGGCACTGTGGTATGTGGTACTGGTTGCTGCTGGGTGTGGGTCTCCACACC